>FWCC01000360.1:0-46945 GCA_900169235.1 Zarea fungicola
GCTGCTGCTGCTGCTGCTGGAACGGTTGTTGCTGCTGTGGTGGCATGTACTGCTGCTGAGCACCCATTGGCATACTAGGCTGCCCATTGAAGAATGGGTTGGTTCCAGGTGAGGCAAGCGGCAGTGGAGACATGTTAAAGACGGATGTCTCTGAAATTTGGCCCAAGGGCGGCGGAGAAGCCATTCGTGTAGGCGATCGTACGTATGGATTTGATGTCATCTGCCCACTCGCTTGATTTGTATTGAGGCTCATGCCATTTTGAGAGGCATACTGTTGTAGCTGCGGCAGTGGCTGTTGCTGTTGCTGGTGTAGGTTTACCACCTGCTGCGAAAAGTATGGGTTGTATCCCGTTGGCTGTGGCTGCAGTCCATTCTGTTGCTGTGGCAGCTGCTGCTGATGTAGACTTAACGGGAAAGCCATACTGTTAGAGAGACCGAGACCTTGTGGCGCCTGTGGGCTAGCTGGCGCAGAGCGCTGATGCAGCGAGAAACCTACACCATTCGGAGCGGCTGCAACCTGCTGGCCAGAAATGGTCAAATTCTGGAATGCCTTGTCGACCGGGCTAGCCTGCGTAGTCATACCAGCGAATGGGTTGTTTGGTGCAATATATGGGTTGGTATTGTTTAGCGATCCTGTAGAGTGGGCAGTCTGCGGTTGCGCCCGATTCAGCACATCAAACGGGTTCGTTGAAGTGGTCGACGAAGTAGTAGGGCGGTCCGTCTCGGATCGCTTCGCAACACTCAAGCCGACAGTTGTTCCGGACGAGCTGGGCATCATCGGCGTCAGCGATCTCGTCGCCCGAAGCGTAGGTCGTTCCTTCGGCGGCGGTGGTGGTGGTGGAGGACGTTCCCCCTCGCCCAAGCGCACCAAGGCTTCCACGGCACGGTCGATGTCACCACTCACTCCCTTGAGAACAATGTCATTTCGCTGCTTATTTTGAAAGCCCATGTCTCGTAGCTTGGCAAGCTTCATCTCTGTGTCGTCACGGGCATCATAGTCCACGGAGGAGCCAAATAGTTTAGAGGGCTTATTGGGGAGCGGGGGCGAGTCGGGCGCATAAGGGTTAGGAGACCTTTCTGACATGGTTTTTGATCGTGAAAAGGCTGCGCGGAAGCCAAACTTGGACGTATTCTTTGGTGGCAGCGGTGGCGGCGTCTCTCCGTCGGATATAGGGCTTTGGGGTGGCCGATTGCCGAGCTGCGGTGTTGAATTGGGCACATACTTCTGGCGGATAAAACGCTCCATGGCCGAGTCCGCTTCGTCGACGTCAATTGGTACGGGGGGCCTTTTGTTCTCGGGGTTGTATATTTGGTTCGAGGCCACGTTGCCAACTTTTCGCATGTTCTGTCCCAGGTCGTCAGTCCATGCTCTTGATCCAAGTATTGTAATATTCGCGATGGCTTACGTCGACTTGTTCGCTTGTCCAGCTATCCATACTGAGAGATTTGACCTTGGATATATGCGTCCCGAGCTTCCGGTGAATTGCAGCACAGCGCATACAGAGAAAGATTCCCAACTATAGTCGAGGATTATACGTTAGCGACTGCTTCGTGTAAACTGGGCCATTATGGCAGTAAATGGTATCTTCATACACTCCATGATGCCCATGCTAGAAAAAGTTAGCTTCAAAGAGAATCCAAGCGGCGAGCACAGAGCTCACGGTTCTCGAGGTTACGCACCTGGATTTCGAGCATAGCAGTCGGCGCAAATATTATTACCCGTCACGTTTTTGACCAATTCTTGCAGCTGCTTCTCATTTCGCGCTTGCTGGCGCTTGCTAATGGTTCCAGACATGACTGAGGAAGAGACGGGCACAAGACAACGCGCCCAATGAGGGGTGTGGTTTCGGGTTAACCAGTTGAAAGGGCGGCCACGTCGGCAGCGGGTTCCCGGAAGTGTAGACTGTCAAATAACCCGTTGGGTCACAAGTTGTGTAGCTCGAGAAATAAAAGATTGGATACTTTGTGGATGCTTGACCGGGGTCCCAGGTGCTTACGCCGGCATTATCGTCAAAGAGGAAAAAGAGCGTGTTCTTGAGTCGTTTGATGGGAGGGCCGACACTGTGAGCAAAAATGGCAGCCAGTATATAAAGGACACAGAAGAGACGAGGTGAGAGTTGACCTTGCCGAAAAAAATCAAAAGCCACTGAAGCAAAAGGAAAGCAAAACCCGCGAGAAGGGGAGAGACAGGGAGAGAAAGCGAAATGTAGGTTCCGCGCAACAGCCAAAGCAAAAAAAGATGCAACTAGAGACAGGAGGTCATGAAGCCAATTGCGAGAAAAAGGAGTCTGGCGAGGCTAAAAAGCTGGGCCGCTAGCCGCCCCGCGGGATTGTGGTGGCGGGGATTTTGGAGTTCTTTTTCTTTAGGGGGTCCAGGTCTAGCTGACGGCGCTGTAGCTGGCAGTTGGTTCACTTAGTACAGGTACATGGAGGTACCTTATTAGCTATTCCTACGTCTACTAATAAAGGCTGGTAGCTCTCCCTACCCACCCATGTTGCCAAGTTACCACCAGAGCTTGGTCAATTATGAATTTTTGTTTCTTTTTCGACGCTCACGCCTCTCATCTTTCTAGTGCCACGTACTAGTTAGTGCCTCTGTCTAGTGGTTGGTGGATCTTGGATGAATCGTGCGCGCTGAAGATTTATTTCCCTGGTGGGAAGAATGGACGTGCAGTAAGAGTACACACTCCGCGCGCATGACAATGCAAGGCTAGTCGTCGCTGAACTTTGGCTGCCGACTGGTACTGGTATGCTTTGCAACAGCGGCACGTGCTGGTCGTGGATTGTGGGCAAAATGTTAAAAATCGTACGAAATACTTCCATGGCAAGATGTAATAAAGGAGAGTACAGAGTAAAATAAATATCAACCAACCAATCCATCAAGCAAATCACTGCTGGAATATTACATGCTAATTGACGCGGGTTTTTTGTGTATACTTCTCTCCTTGTCATGGTCTGCGATTGTTTGCCTGGAGAAATGTCGCCTTCCAACTTTATACAATATATGGAGCTAGGGGGAGTAACAGGTGGCTTCACCAGTCCGTTTCAGTCGACACGAGTACGAGTACTAACAGTTATTGACCATGTCCGTGCCAGTATATTTGTGGCCGCAATATCAATTCCCGGGACGGGCTATGCTATAATACAGTCCTTGTACCTCTTGGTTTCTGCGGACACTGCCATAGATGCAACTCCATAAGTTATCCATGTACATGACAGCCACAGTACCAATTACAGTTTCAAAAATCACCCACATCACCACCAATGCAATGTACCAGAAAGAGCAAGGTACATACATTAGTACCTTTGCACTTTGTCTACCGCACAGTAGCTCCCGCTTCTGAGGACCGTTGATAGACCCCGCTAGGCTGAGGCCAGCGAGCTCTGCCCCGTAATTCCACCCAAAAAGCAGATGCCTACCAAGTCCCTGAAAGTCGCCGCCTAGCGCCGCATTTTTGCCCAGGCTCCAGCATATTTCAACCAATTTTTTGGGCCACTGTAGCAGCTTGGCAAGCCCTGGCATGTTAGTACCTCCTGGTAGTCTGTGGTGCCCGTATGCCCGCCCACCCGAGCTCCGACCCAGCCTCATCCATTCAAAGAGGCTACGTGCTCAACTGCGTAATCTCTGGGTCAACCGCTCTCCAGAAACGCTCCCGAAACTTCCTCCCATCCATCCACTACGAAACAGTTCTTCGTTCAACCGCCTTCGCAACTATTCATACAACACCATTGTTGCTATCAGTAGTTTACGATTTATACTGTACGGTAGTTGTTCCATCAACAGCCACGCTTTTTACTCCAAGCTCCGACCAGTGCGCCGAAAGGACAGACAGAGCTAAGCTCCCCGAAGCTGTCACACAACCCGCGACACCACAGACACCACACCGTCGCCCATCATGACGCTAAAGGAAGAATTCCAAACGAGAAACTTCAGTAGGCCTTCTCACCATGCTCACCGTCCAAGTATCGTCATGCGACTAACCATTGTATCTTTAGGCATCTACGGACAATGGTAGGTCCTTCTCCCTCCCTCGTCGAACCGCTGCGTCAAAAACACTCGGCTTGGCCAACGATCATCTCGACCGGCAAGAGAATCCACAAAACACACAACATGATTCAGAGAAATGCATAAATACGGCAACAGGACTCCTTCGCTAACTCATTCGCCCTTCAAACTAGGCTCGGCATCCTGTCCATGATTCTCTGCCTTGCTCTCGGCATTGCAAACATCTTTACCATCCATCCACTCAAGATTATCTTTTGCGCCTTTGCTCTGTACGTCATTGCATGTTTCCAATTCCGCACGCCACTCACGTTTCCCACTGGCCCTCTCACTCTTTCAGCAGCTAACACCACCTACGTAGGGCCTCGGCGCTCTTCATTGTCTTCATCGAAGTTCCCTTCCTGCTCCGAATTTGCCCCACGTCGGGCAAGTTTGATGCCTTTGTCCGTCGCATCTCCACCAACTATCTCCGTGCCGCTGCCTATGGTGTCATGGGGGCTATTCAGTTTGTCAGCATCGCTGTCACTGTGAGCAGCCTGATCGCCGTTGGCGTCTTCCTCCTGCTCACTGCCCTCTGCTATCTACTCGCCGCTGTTCGCGGCCAGGACTTTGTTGGCAGCAAGACGCTGGGTGGTGCTGGTGTTGCCCAGATGATTATCTAAGAAGGGAGGATTGGGGGCGGGAAACTGTTCCTTACATGGTCCGAATTCAGCGGTGCTTGGTTGTGACGCAGCGTTGCAAGAGACGGGAGATGAGAACGGAAACGATGGAAAGAATGCTACGCGGCGCGCAGGCCAATGGTGCCGGTATACCGCTTATGACTCCATGGATTTTTATTTATTTATCGTTTTTTTCTGGCGTGGGAATGAAATGAAGTGCGGCACTGCATTAGTCCTTCCCTTCTAGCAGGTCTTTTTTTTTTTTGGCGTCTGGGACGAACCCTGGTGGAATTTACATTGTTGTTGGTTCTTTTTCTACTCGATTGGTTGTGACGGCCATGTGAGTTTACTATTGCTATTCGAATTGTTGATAACTGTGGTTTTTAATTGAACTTGAGACAAATCAAAGCAGTCAGGTGAGGTACTTGAATCCATGCGTAGACCATGCGTATCTCTCATTAACTCACAGAGCCGACGTATATCGACAAATGTAGGTAGGTGAGGAATGGAACAAGCATTGGTGCAGCAGACAGAAACCAGTTACATTTTCAGAGGTGGCATATCCAGCCGTTTTCGTTCAGGGGAACATCGCAAGATTCGGTGTAGGGTACCGCTATCGCCTTTAAACGTGCGAGTCGTGTCAAAGAATGGCAACACTTGAACCTTCGACATATCTTTACCCGAGTAAACTGATTATCAAAAAGGAGAGGGCAAGAAAGAAAAAAAAAAAATTGAAATCGCAACAGAAGAAGAGCAAAAAATTAGAAAGAAATTTACTTGAAATGGCAAAAGTATATGCTATGCGTGATCTGGGAATCGAACCCAGGGCTCCCCGACGTTGCTGATGGCAACGGAGAATTTTACCACTAAACCAATCACGCTTCTATGAGAGATATTGACGGAATTGAATACTATAAAGTCTATGTTTTGCCTTATCTGTAGCTTCGGGCTACTTTGATCACGCTGTAGCATGACTCAGGAGAGCCGCAGCTCCTGACGAAACGTCCCGAAATTACGTTCAACGCCATGCACGCCCTTTCCAGTCTACTAATTACACCGCTGGTCGACAGGACGTTATCCATTTGACTTACAGCCGTGCTTTCTCTAAATACCTAGTTGAATTACATCCATTTGACAAGTAGCTAGCCGTGGTTATCAAATCTTGAGACATGCTGATAGCATCGCATCAATCCTCCGCGTCTCTTGCCAATACAGAGCGGGAATCAAGTGTGCTACATTACCGGACTCGTGGTCCTTCATCTTAGCCTGCCTCGCATCCATTGTGTCGATGTCGTCCCAGTACATGTGCTTCATGAAACCGGTGCGCCATTCTTCAAAAATCGTTGCCATGGTTTGCAGACACTCGTCATTTTCTCCCTCAAGCGCAAGACACACTAGCAGCATGCGAGAAGATATCCCAGGCGGCGCCGCATCCTCGTAGGCTTCCATGTAGATTGGGTTGCGGAGTGCCTTCAGATCATGTTCCATCTTGTCAAACATCATCAGGATAAAGGATGCGACCGATATGTAATTGAGGCTCAACATTGGCGCTCTACCGCTCACGTCATGAAATATGTCCCAGCGTGTTAATTCCACCACTTCTGTGCTCGACATGCCCCTCTCCAGACGCAATCTCGATGCCTGTTCACTGCTCTCTAGTGTAGTGAATGCCGACTTCTTGAGACTCTCAGGGGTTTGGAAACTCTCATGCTCCATAGCAGAAGGCAGTACAGGAAGGTCCAGCATGTCCTCTACGCCCATGCCACTCGCTTTGAATCTGCGAACAAGCTCCGTGTCCGCAGGGGTTTTCTTGCCCGTTTTAGGATCGACGACGGCCTGGGTTCGCCTTAGCCGCATGACGCCTGTCACGGAGGCCACGGGGATGTCTTCATCCGGGATGCGATCTGGGTCAAAGTCTGCAGCCTGCAGATGGTTGGTAAAGCCGTACTCTTAAAGATGAAGTTGTGGCGAGGGTCGAGAATTCCGTGAATATTCGTAGTCCCTAGCCCGCCACGTGTTGGCGGTACAGCGCGGCGACTTCTTGCATTTCCTGACTTGGCATCCCCCACATGGGCAAGAAGAGCCTGGCTAAAGTTGATGGTGGGAGCTTTGCCACCAGCGAAGAACTGACTAGGGAAGAGCATCTCGAGTGAGTCGAACAGCCCAACCCCGCGTTTTAGATGACCCTTCTTCACGAGCATATTGTGTAGGTGCATTGCGAGGACGATTTCTGGTATTCGATCCCAAGTCAGCATTCCTGACAGGTACGCCAGTTCAAGGCCCTCGAGCAATCCGACGCCGCAAAGATACGGGGAGAACTCCCAAAGACCGTTCGCATCTATGTGAGAGAATCGAGACGGCGGTATGGTATTTAAGCCATGCCTGTACTTGGTTTCTCCCAGCCAATCCCGAAAATCCTCATAGATTTCGTTAAGCCACATGGCGAGGTATTCGTGTCGCTCTTTCTCGCCCTTCTTCAATGCATCCCTTTCGAGAAGCTGTTTCAGAATAAAAACACCTTGCATATAGCCCTTTCCATGGTGTTCGCTATTTCGATCTAAGAAAAGATCGATATCTCGTCGGGGCCTGAACCCGCGTGGTGGCGGCTTGAACATGTCGCCACGCAGAGGGACTCACCGACCAGCCTCGACATACTGCCATGGAGTCAACAATGCACTGAAGTTGAAAGACATGATGGGGGAGAATCTTGGAACTGATGTTTGTTCCATCTTTCTGCATCGCCAGAGATGTCATAATGCCGGCAAATTCATTCAAGCCATACAAACGCCGATGAACATCCCAGGGACCACTTGGGCTCCAGTTTACTCGAGCGTAATCATGCTTTTCGCCCTTCAAGGTCACTCGTTGAACA
Source organism: Zarea fungicola (assembly GCA_900169235.1). Classification (NCBI taxonomy): domain Eukaryota; kingdom Fungi; phylum Ascomycota; class Sordariomycetes; order Hypocreales; family Cordycipitaceae; genus Zarea; species Zarea fungicola. Next base: position 7,535 of record FWCC01000360.1, read on the forward strand.
ACAATAGCTGAAAACAGGTTGACAAGGTCGTAAAGCCAGTTGATGGTATATGATCGACGCCACTTTCGCCTCTCTTCTTTTGTCAATTTGCGAGGATCAATGTGTGGATCCCAATTCCCAATCTCAGATAACATGCGTTTTGTAGGCTTTCCTGAGCGCGTCTTCTGAAAATCGGCGATGAAGTCTCGCATGTCATAGTATGTGTTAATGAAGAGCTGCTCCTTGACATCGAGTGCTCTATCTGCCACCGTCTCTGTGGAGTTGTCAGGTGATATTTTGTGAAGAGAGACATGGAAATTGCCTTGTATTTTATCTGGGTCGCCTCTGGTAATGGTGTTCATGACTATCTCGTATGAATCATGGCCCGGAAAGTCGACAAATATATCCAAAGCCGAGCGCTTGGCCATTGCCAAGGCGACCTGTGACATGGCACCTGCAACGGCGCTATTCTCACCATCATAGGCAACTTCGGACCACACAGACTGGATAACAGTCCTCAACTTGATGAGCTCTCGCCAGAGTTCGTAAGCAGCCACAAGATAATCCGTCATGATGCCCTATGTGTCCTCAATAATGCGATAACTCTCCAGTGGCAAATCTTGCACATCAGTGCCATTTTTGGTAGAGGATGCCGCACGCTTCTTTTTGGATTTCGCCTTCTTTTTGCCCTTTCCCTTTTTGGCACGTGTCTGCTGCCGTTGCCGCGGCTGTGATTGTTGCGTACTTGGTTCATTTAGCTGGTCTTCGTCCCCATCTTCTTCATCATCCTGAGCGTCATCATCTAGATTCAGAGTTGTGAACTTGTTGGCGAAAACGAGTTGCTCAAGATCTTCTGCGTCGGGTTCTTGATTGGCATCTCCAGTAGAAGCCCATGTCTCGCCGCCTAGAATCGTGAATACCTCCTGCAAAGCATCAATAAAGTGCTTGTGACTCGCATTTGCTTTTGACACCTCTGGATCCGGATTATTAGGCGCCGTTTGAAGAAAGAAGCTGTATGCCGCAGTCCGTGCCTTGATGACGGACTGTAGCAGGCCATAAATGACAGATGGGACAGTGGCCTTGTGCTTGGCGATGACCTTGACCATTGCGACAAGGCCTGAAACTGTAGTTTCTCCGGTGGTATTTACACTTACAGGGCCATTTTTTGGCATCTGGATCTTTGGGTAGCGATTCCAGGACACTATTGGACGTGTTGATGATCCAGTGCAGCAGAAATCTGGTATCGCGCTTGTATGCCGCGTAGCCATTATGGGCGACCATGCTGCCGGCGATGCAAAGCGGACAGGAACTCTCAACTCTGGCGAATAGAGCTGGACGGATAACTAGGTAATTGGATAGAAATGTGCGGCCGTGAGAAGGAAATTGAAGCAATCAAGGCATCTCAGCAATGAGACGTTCGGAAGATTGATATTCAGGCACAAGATGCGGGGCAAGGCAGCGGTGTGTATTTGGTTGATACTTGGTTGATACTTGGTGTACGGGTATGCATTCTTACGCAGCCTACATGTACCTTGGTAGCTACCTAGATGGAACCTGTTAACGGGTAAATATACGGGTCGACGCTGGCCTCTGGTATTCGAGCATCAAATAACAAGCACTGGCCTAAATGCATGATAACTTGATGCGTTTTACTGGCGTTTTGCCCAAAACAGGCTCCACAGCAGAGCTAGTGAACAATGCAGCAGTCTACTGGGTACGTTAGTCGTTGGCTACCTATTTACTGAAACTCGTTGCTGGAAGCAATGGATCATGTGCGAGAGTCCCGTAACACTAAAATGGCTAGGCACAGGTCTCAGTACTTGAGTCGAGCGGGAACAGGACTAGCGCCATGCTTTTCAGCACCGTGTGAGCACCGCCACAACTGCCAACTGGGGGGACAAGTTGCTGACGCGCAGACTGCCCACTGTATTTAAAGCCAGCCACTGAAAGAATGTACCCAAAGCACCAGTTCACCTTGTTTTAGTACACCTAACAGTGGCAGTGGGGAGCTGCCAGTCGCTGAAGACGGTCCCTCGCCAGCCCGCCGGATTCTGACTTGGTCTCCCCACTGGGTCACTGCGCAGGCGCCCACTGTGTCGTCTTCATCCAATCGCCGTCACTCTAATGATAACGCCCAAGAGTCTATTGCCAGTTTGCCAGTCTAAAAGGCGCCAATCGTCTCGTCTTAGGCCTCTCTGCTCTGCATCTTGTCATCTAGCCACCTTGCTATTGCTGGCGTCTTGCTGTCACTACATCTGTTGTCACGCCAAAGATACCGTCCCTGCCTTCGCCATTCTCCCTGTCCACCAGTCCAGCACTGACAGGAAGCGGACGGCTCTCTGGTTTCGGTAAGTCTACTCTGACGCAATTGAAGCTCCGTCTCTCCGTCCTCGGCTCCTGTGCCTTCCACGCCACCTAGTAGATCTCTGCATTGCCTTGATTTTGCGCCAATTGACACCACAATTGACGCATCTGCCATTTTTACCTTCACTGAAGCCCCATTTACCACTTCATTACACCGTCATCCTCCCGCTTAGCTTGTCACTGATGAGGGACGACTGCGACTGCTGTTACTACCTTCACAAGCCGTGACTGTATGCTAACTCCTCCATCCAGAGCTTATCGAATTGACTCATCACTGCTATTCATTCATCGCCCGAGTCTCGATACAATATTTCACATTTTGATATTTAAACAATGAGCGCACCGGCACCCCCCGTTGTACCGGCGAGGCCCTCCAAGAGCCCCAGCAAGGAAGCCCAGCTAGCCCAGCAAGCCACTCTGCAACCTACCGTTCCTGCTAGACCTGGCAGGAAGAGCGTCGAGCAACCTAGGCCTTCCAGCAGTGACCGCTTTGCGCCGTCGCCACTTCACGGCGGCATCCAGCCGAAGAGCCAGCGGCCGACCAGCTCTTCTTCGAACCTGGATCCAGCTTATGGTCAGAATGATCCCATTGACCGCCCTGGAAGTGTGTCTTTGCCCTCACTTGGCGAAGAAGGTCGCGAGTATGGCGTATTGGGGAATTCTGTTGAAGCCACCAGCAATACAGCTGCTGAGCAAACTCGCACCGTGAGCGAAGATCTAAAGCTACATGCTCCAAAGCCGTCGCTGCCAGCCGATACCGCCAAGCAGCAGATCATGGCCGTCACGAGAACCGATTCCGAAAAGGCTGCTTCACTTGGACTTGGGCTAGGAAAGTCCTCTCAAGGAAGCGACCGTCCTTCTTCTCGTGATCCCCTTCTAAGACGACCCAGCTCTGCCCTCTCGACACACAGCGACCGTGGCAACCACACTGATGACGAGCACGGTATCCCGAAGATTGGGCAGCGTGTGCCAATGAACAGTCATCTTGGTGATGTCCAAGCCCCCTCGCCTGGCCCAGATGAGGTCAAGAAGCATCACAGTCGCAAGCACTCGGCCCGCAACATGCCCCCGGGCAGCTATGGTCTACATGGCCACGGCGTTGACCCACGGGACAAGTTGGAGAAAGCCTACTACGAGAAGCACCCTGAACTCGGCGCCAAAGGCAAACAGCACCATGTACATGACCACCGCCAAAGCGACTTTGCTATGAGTAGCAATGACCTCAATCGCATGGTCAAGGAAACCGGCAAGCGTCCTATTTCTGGTGGGTAGCCCTGTCTCTTTGGTATACAGTCACGCTGCTAACTTTGTATATAGGTCACTTCATTGAGCCTACATCAGTCCCGACAGATGATGTTGCGTACAATGCCAGTGATGAGTATGCGTATCGTATCTCCACGCCCCAGTACTCGTCGCACGTAGAAAAGGGAACTAGCTACTTCCCAAGCGAGGGCTCATCGTCCCAGACTGGAGATGATGAAAGATCTACTGTCCTCCACGCCATCCATGTCGACGACTCCAAGCATCCTGAACATTACTCATATGGCGTTGAGAATCAAGCAAACACTGACGAGTATAGAGCTCCCATTTTGGCCGGTGATGAAATTGACGCCGGTCCAGATGTGACTGCCCGACACCCGGCCATTCGCCCCGGATTCGACCGGTCACGTTCTTACGATGCTGACGAACCAAAGATACCAAGTATTCGTCACCCTGTTACCGTACATGACAGCCAACCTGACCGTGACTTCAATCCCACACCTCTTGAGGATGTTGAAGAGTATGAGCCACTTTTTGATGAAGAAAGGAAGGAAGAAGAGAAGAAGCAGGCTGCCGCCGAGAAGAGGGCAAGTCACCACTTCCCCAGTAAAGATATCTGGGAAGATGCGCCTAGCAGTGTTCACTATTCTACTGAAGTATCGACGCCGGACGTGGATGAGGGCAATCAGCGACCCAAACTAAGGTCGTTTTCTTCCGAGGGCAGGTCCATCACGCCTGCACAGGCTTTTGCCCAGTATCAAGAAGAGTTGGCAGAGAAGGAAGCTAAGGGACGTGTCAATAACTTCCTGCCCTTGTCTGCAGAAGTCCAGCCGCCGAAGCCAAAGTGGATTGATCATCAAGTGCATCTCGGCCTAGCTAAGCCTTCCAACTCCAGGCGCTTTCCTAGCAAGGACATCTGGGAAGATGCACCTGACAGTGCTATCCATGAATCCACCCTGTCTGAGTCACCGCCAGACAACGAGGATGAGCAACCTGGCAGCGACGAGCCCGAAATCCCTGCTCGGCCCGCTGAGCAGTTACCCGAAGAGTCCAAGGCTGTTCCGGCCATACCCAGCCGACCCAAACCCAAGCAAACTCCTAGCGATGATGCCAGCAAACAGCCGCCTTCAGTCCCTGACAGGCCCAAACCCCAACCTCCCGCTCGCCCCGCGAAGAAATTTTCTGGTGACTCAAAGGATGGAGAGGCCGTCAAGCCACCCAAACCTCCCGTACCTAGCCGGCCCGCGGGCAGTAAGATTGCAGCGTTGCAAGCAGGCTTCATGAGTGACCTGAACAAGAGACTCCAGCTTGGACCTCAGGCTCCGAAGAAGGAAGAGCCGGTCCAGGAGGAGGCAGCCGAGGAAAAGGAAAAGGCGCCACTATCGGATGCGAGAAAGAGCCGTGCCCGTGGACCACAGCGCCGAGCCCCTGCAAAAGCCACATCGCCTGTAAAGGAACCGTCTGTATCTGCTCTGTCTATCTCCCAGCCACAGACACAGTGGAGTATCGATCCTCAAGATGGAGCTGTTGTTACCAGCGAGCAGGATGAGGAAGTTAAGCCGCTTACCAAGACGAGTAGCAAAGACTCTGGAAAAGAAACCAGTACCTCGCTCACAAAGCAAATCGGCAAGGAGTCTGACCTCTCACTCATCAATGAGCCCAGCCATGAGCCTGAGCAGATCGAGAACCACCCTCTTGCTACGGAGGCCCCCGAGCCGGCTGCCAAGGTACTTGATGAAGCGAGTGAGGATATTGCAACATCCAAGCTGTCCCCTGCAGACGTAGCAGAGGACACACCTGCTCCGCATGTACTTAATGAAGCGAGTGAGGATATTGCAACATCCAAGCTGTCCCCTGCAGACGTAGCAGAGGACACACCTGCTCCGCATGTACTTAATGAAGCTGATTTGCCTGAGCCGGCCAAGGATAAGGATATTGGCGATGTGCCGCTCGCAGAAGCTAAAACTGAGGAGGCTGCTTAGATGCGAGAGACTTGTTACTGTTCGATGTATTTTGTCTTTTGATTGTTTGTTTACGAGCCATGCATTTTGGCCGAAGTCTTATTTTTATAGTTTTTGATAATAGATCCTTTGGAAACCTCTGATTTTATCATGCTTTGACACAAGAAAATCTCATCTTGTTTTACGGAAATTGAAAGTTGGATGGGCTTGTCACTTTGGATGCTTATTCATACATGAATCTTATGCCTGGAGTATTACACGACCGCGTGGTCCGTCGCTAGATAAAAGATCCGGGTCGTCAGAAGCCCTTTATCGGAGGCCATTTATCGGCTGCCCCACGAGCGATCTTGTCCCTCGCCGTGACGATCCCGCTCTACAAGTCGGTCAAACTCATTCTGTGCCTTTTCTTGAGCGACCCGATCAACACCATCGCCGGAATCACCCCAACCCCCTGGCCCGGACTGCTGCCCTGAAGATTGCTGTAATGGCTGCTGCTGAGGAGCACCCTGTGATTGTCTGCGCAGGCGATCCCAAGAAGAGCCGCCGCCGCCGTTGTCGTTGTATGCCTTGTCGTTGTATGCCTTGTCGTTTTGTGGCTGCGAGTACGCAATAGGAGAGGCATCATCAAAGTCAGAGATGTCACCCCAGCCTCCTCTCGATTGTTGCTGTTGGGCGGGCGGTAACGATGCCTGTTTGTAGTTATCCCAACCCGGCTGCGCCGCCTCAACTATCGACTGCTGCTGCTGCTGCTTCTGTTGCGACACACTAGAATCCCCACCCAGCTGATTCTGATAGGAGCCGCCATTATTGTATCCATCCATGCCGGCGCCGTCCATACCTACCTGCTGCGTCTCCTCGGGGTCGTGTCCCGACTGAAACCAGTTCAGCCTTGGATCTTTTTTGATCTGCGATTTGGTGTACGTGAAGTTGAGGCCCATCAGAGGGGCCTTAATGGCTAGGCTGACGCACACAAAGTACGCCGTGTAGCGCGCCACATGCACCGCGGCTTGGACCTGCCGGACGCTGGATACGGACTTTGGCGAGTAGAACGGGAAGCGAAACGAGCGGCGACCGCGCCAAGCGTAATAACCCGCAATACCACCGATCCCAACGGTGATGAGGCTAGCCCTGTCAGCGCCCTTGGCAATGTGTTCGGCGACGACCTGCGCTGAATCGTCGGGCAGGAGCTCGTTGTGGTCGATGGCGAGGCCGAGGAGACTGAATTCAGCCAGTGCCGCGTAGTTGGCGGGCGTCATAAGCATCAGGCGGGCATGCCAAGCCGGTTTGATGTCGCCAAAGACGCGGACGATTTGCTGCCGCACGAGGGGCTGGAAGTAGCGGCGGCGTTCGGCGCCCTCTCGTCGCTTGAGCTCGAGTTCGGCGCGCACGGCACGGCTGCGGTCGGCCGGAGTCGATTGGAGCTGCTGTTGTTGCTGGGGGTTGCTACTGCCGCCAGGGCTGGCATTGCCGCCATTTCCACCTGCTCCGTCCATTGGAGGTGGCTTCAATGTATTTTTCTGAGTAGAATAACAGTATACAGCCGAAGTGGCGATGTCGATGGAGCGGAAGCAATCGAGGGACGGTTTGTGACAATGAATGGGAAGATTGAAGAGCTCCAGGAAAGTGGAGAGCTTGTTAATTGGTGAAAGCTGGGGTAGTGCTGGGAGTAGTCAAATACATGCCTTAGGCAGTGATGTAGCAAGTACGACCAGGTACCTATCTAACAAGTACACAGATTGGGTGGCAGGCTAATTCTCAAACAGTGTGGCCAATGCTGTGAACAACCCGTAATATTGATATAAATTAGAATAAAGTAAGTGAATAAATAAATAACATCACTTGGGCAACTATTCATGTACATATCGCCGCTGGCGCTCTTAGTTCTTGTGCCGCTGCCTGCTACTACTACCTTGACTGACATTGGCAAGTCAGGTGTTGTAAGTATTATGCGTCAAATTCACGTACGGAAATGGGAGAGGGAATGCGAAATACAAGAGTACTTGTAGCCCTATGAGCCGACCCATTGCGTGATTTCTGAGAATTCGTTGACGACGACCTAGAAGTTGTGCTTCACGCTTAAATTCCGTTTCATGAACGGGGGGAAGTTCTGGACAGTAAAATATACATGATGTCCGACACACTGAACTTGTGCAAAGCAATCTCTACTACGTATCACTCGCTGAAAATGAAGAAAGCCATACTGTATACATTTGAAGCAGAGAGAAATAAGATTCCCAAGTTTCACGTCATTTTTCAGACACTCAACGCTATAAATCTTCCAGCACCTGCTGCTGCCCAAGTCGCTGGCCATGTCCAGATATACCCCCTCCCACCCTTTCTTTGGTGGGGTGAAGATGTCTTGGTTGCTGGGCCGTGCTACACCAAGTCGCGCTACAGGCCGCTCTACGCGTCCTCTTTGTTTCCATCCACTCGGAAGTTGTCTTGTCAATTAAATCCTGCCATGCCATCTCTCCATATTTCGCACTAATTTTTCTCCCTCTATTTTGATGCTTGGTCATGCTTTACGATAAATATGCCGCTTCAAAAATCATATTCTGAGAGTCGAGGCATACAAAAGGCAAGTTTATGGCATAATTGGTTTTCATTGCGTGTCAATCGCTCTAACCGCCGTGACGATGAACAGAACAGTCGATCGCCATGGCAAAGATCACATAGCCACCCTAATGGATGTCACACTCCAAAACCAAAACCACCGATACCTGCATCTGAAGCTACAAAAACGAAACTCAATAAATTTCGGTACGACGGTGAGGCTGACGAGAAGCCTTTGCAAGTTGACGATGCAGACCAGACTCAGCCCCGACCTGGTCTAAAGGACCTGGCGACTCCTGTAACGAGACTGAACTGGCGTGATTTGGAGCCTCTGGCGAATGGAGATGAAATGGATAAAGAGGTCTCGCCCAATGACAAAATTCTCTGGGACAATAAGCAAAACAGCACTTATGCCACTGGCCTGTCGCCAATGCTCGGCCGCAAGAAGCGTGCTAGAAGTTCGTCCCCAGCCTCCTCGCCTGCCACGGACAAGCATCAAGCACCCGCGGTAAATATCAAGAAGCTCGCAAAGGCTCTGCGATCCCCACATCCCGACCCGACCCTCGATCTTTGGGACCGATTCACTTTGACCAGCCCTGCCAGCCAAAAAACACCAATTGCCCACCCGGCATTGGCGCAACTGATGGTGTCATCCTCGCCGCAACCGAACAAGCAGACGATTCCGCAATCCGGAAATGCAAATCTACGTCGCGCCGCCAGCTGTGGCTTGAACTGGCCAAAGAGAAGAAAACTCGAAAAATCAAAATCCGGCAGCCAGCTAAGCAAAGGTCAACGGGATCTGGAGGCAGCCTCCAAGTCGTCCCTTGTGTCTGCACTCCTCAGCACAGTCACAAGTAGCATACAAGAAGAGAACTCTGATGATAATCGCCAATCAATCGAGTTGCCGTCGTCGGAGAAGAAGACAAAACACGTCCCGGTGACTACTTCGCCGGCCTACATTCCTTGCAAAGCAAATGGTAAAGAAGCTACTGGCGATTCCTCAGATTATGGCGACGATGAGTTTGACGACGACGCACTTATGGAGCTGGAATTACATGCCACGACCAACCCCGCAACTCAGGAGACACCGAGCAAGAGAAACCAAGCCAAGCCGGCTGTAGCGCCAGCAACCGAAGCAAAAGCCGACGAATTTGACGACGACCTGGACGATGGTCTTTTCGATAACGCGGATATAGACCAACTATCTCAAAACCCGCAAGCGGCAGAGGCGCGACGGAGCAATGATGTTAACACTACGACTCGAGAGAAACCAGTCCAACTAGCGGTAGAGCTGGAGGACGAGTTTGACGACGACTTCGCAGCAGACATAGACTTTGAGGCTGTTGAATTGGCGGCCACCCAATCTATCAAACAGGTCAAGGGTGGTGCAGGCGTAAGTATACCATATATAATCCCAGTGACTGTCGCTAAGTTGAAGAGTAGCGTTCTGTAAAAGACAAGACTATACAACGATACTTGATCACAAAAGTATTGGACGGCGAATTCATCGACCAGTATAATACTACTCGACCCGAGAAGGTAAGAATAAATTTCCAAGCATAGGATCCCGCCACTAACCAGAAAAAGATACTTTTAATTATAGCAGACAACCCCTCCAGAGTGACGCGGCAAGTGCATCTTCGAGGATCCTGGTACGACACACCCGCTCACGCTAAATCCCATGTCCATGTTATCGGCACGTTCTCTCCCAAAGGACAGTGTATTGTCGATGACGCGCAGAATCTACTCATCCTACATCCCGACCAACTCGTTTCTGCCACTGTTGTTGCCGACTCGTTTGGCTGTATGCGCCGCGCAGTCTTGCAGGACCGTGTTAAAGCCACCAGCGAGGCATCTGCACCGTTGGTATATGGAACAATGCTTCACGAAATCTTTCAAGAAGCTCTACTCGCCAACCAATGGGATCTTCCCTTTCTTTCTCAGCTTATCGACAAGATCACTGAGAAGCATGTAGAGGAGCTTTATACTATCAAGGTGGGACTTGCTAGTGCCAAGGAGCATCTCCAATCCAAGATGATGGAATTAAGCTACTGGGCCAAGTCCTTTGTTTCCTCGCAGCCGAATGTGTGTATATCCATCCACATTTGTCGACGATTTACTAAAATGCTCCAGGATGATGCAGTTGTAGAGGATCGAAACGGGAAAAAGGCGATCATGGCAGTTACGAAGCTTCTCGACGTTGAGGAGCATGTCTGGTCGCCCATGTACGGGCTCAAAGGCAACATTGACGCAACAGTCGAAGTTGCATTAACGGATGGCAAACACTCACGGACATTAACAGTTCCATTTGAAGTCAAGACTGGTCGGAATGCCAGCAGTAGTCACATGGCGCAAACAGCACTATACACCTTACTGCTGTCTGATCGCTACGATATAGACATTGCCTACGGCGTTCTCTATTATATGGAAACCTCAAGGACAATGCGAATTCCTGCCGTCCGTCACGAACTCCGGCATATGATTATGCAACGAAACCAACTCGCCGGCTACATCCGCGAGCGAAGCGTCCAACTTCCTCCAATGCTCAAGAGCAAGCATATGTGTGGACGCTGCTACGCCAAGCCATCATGTTTTATATACCATCGCTTGGCAGACAATGGCGATGGGGAGTCCAGTGGGATGGGCGAAAAGTTTGACGAGATTGTACAGCATCTTACTCCACAACATCAAGAATTCTTTGTAAAGTGGGAGAATTTGCTTACCATGGAAGAGAAAGAGAGCCAAAAGACCAAGCGAGAGCTGTGGACTATGACGAGTACTGAGCGAGAAAAGAAGGCGCGCTGCTTTGCCGATGTCATCATCGAAGAAGGCTCTGCTTCAGTAGACACCGATACGCCCCGCATCAACCGATTCCACTACACTTTTATCAAGAGGAAGCCTGAGTCTGGCTTCTCGTTTCTTGAGTCTGAGATTGGTGTGGGAGAGCCCATTGTAGTCTCAGACGAAGAGGGCCACTTTGCATTGGCCATCGGGTATGTAACAGCGTCGCGGAAACAGAGAATCAGTGTCGCTGTTGATAGACGACTTCACAACAGCAGAATTAAGCAACCAGGGTTCGACGAGCTGGACAACCAAGTTTTCGCCAGCATCATGGAGGTCGCCCCAGAAGGCGCTTCAGCAGAGCAGAGCCAAGGCAGAATTAAGGAAGCACCCATTCGCTATCGCCTTGATCAAGACGAATTCAGCAATGGTATGGCTACTGTCAGGAATAACATTGTGCAAATCATGAGCAACCAGTTTCCCGAAGCACGACGCATCCGTGAGCTTATTGTCGACCTCGCTACCCCACGATTCAAGTACGTGCCTACACAATACACCATTTCCGATCAAGAAACCTTGAATGTCGATCAGAAACGGGCAATTGAGAAGGTAATGAGTGCACAGGACTATGCTTTGGTCTTGGGTATGCCGGGAACGGGCAAAACGACAACCATCGCGCACATCATTCGCGCGCTCACTTCACAGGGCAAGACTGTCCTCCTTACCTCGCATACGCATACAGCTGTAGACAACATTCTACTCAAACTTAAGTCTGACAAAATGAAGATCTTACGTTTGGGAGCCCCTGCCAAGGTACATCCCGAAGTACGGGATTTTGCGATTCTAGCTGGCCAGCCGAAGAAGACTTTTGAAGAGATCAAAGAGGCATGGCACGATACGCCTGTCGTAGCGACCACATGCCTAGGCATCAACCACCCCGTCTTCCAAGAGCGTGCGTTTGACTATTGCATTGTCGATGAGGCATCTCAGATCACACTGCCAATCTGCGCCGGGCCTATTCGTATGGCCAAGACATTTGTACTTGTTGGTGACCACAACCAGCTCCCCCCAGTGGTAAAAAATGAGGCTGCACGAGAGGGTGGCCTCGATGTGAGCTTGTTCAAGCTGCTGTCTGATCGCCATCCTCAGTCTGTTACGAACCTCGCACACCAATATCGAATGTGTGAGGATATCATGACACTTAGCAACACTCTCATTTACGATGGGAAGCTCGTTTGCGGAACCGAACAATTGCGAATGAAGAAACTGCATGTGCCAAATATGCGAGCTCTTTCACATAGACATCACAATGCTTCGACTATTTTTCTGCCAGGAACCCCTCGTTCTTTCTGCAAAGGGCCGGCGCCATCTCAGTGCTGGTTATACGATCTGCTTGATGGCGATGCCCGTGTCCGTTTTGTCAACACTGATACCATTCAACCCATGGTACGCGAAGAGGCACACGGCAAGCGAATTGTCAACTCGGCAGAGATTTGCATTGTTTCCCAACTTGTGGAGAGCCTCTTGACAGTTGGCGTTCCGGCAACCGAAGTGGGAGTCATGACGCACTATCGATCACAACTGTTCCTGTTGAAGGATAAACTCAAAGGCTACCCGGGTGTGGAAATGCATACCACGGATCGATTTCAAGGCCGCGATAAAGAGGTAATTGTACTAAGCCTAGTGCGCAGCAACGACGCCTGCAATATTGGCGACTTACTGCGAGACTGGAGACGTATCAATGTCGCTTTTACACGCGCCAAGACGAAGCTGCTAGTGATTGGCAGCAAGAGCACCCTGAACGGCAGCAATGTTGCCAACAAGGAGAACATGCTCAGCCGATTTGTCGCCCTCATGGAGCAGCGCGACTGGATATACAACCTGCCCGCCAACGCACTGGAAAACCATTACTTTGAAGATCTGGGCACGCAAGCCACCAGCATAGGTGGCACTCAAGTGGTATCACCGCAGAAGTACAAGAAAATGACAAATGGGGTCAAGAAGCCCATAGCGGCGGCGCCTGGGAAAGAGAATCGACGACCGTCTCCCAGGAAAGCTCGCATTGGTGAGAGGGCTTTACTAAAGGATAAGCTGATTACGAGGGATATACTCAACGAGATGACGAATGGGGCGTATTAAACCATAAAATACCCTTGTTTAATATGATTGTTTTTTTTTAGGACATTGACTTTTTTTGTTTACGGTATGATGTGGGAAATCAGCGAGAGCATTGGAATATCAAATTTGGCGCATATATACTTTTTCTCTTAGGGCATTAGTTGGAATATCAAGTTTTTGATAGGGGGCGCATTAAACTGTATAAGGCGATTTTGCCTTTGAAATTCCTATTGTGAACGAGTGCTATATGGCGTGTGAAGAGATTTCGACGCTAAATTGATCATCAAAACTAGATAGAAAGGATTAGTACTCTGGGCGTCATCGACGATGGAGCTTAGATATGAGCCTTACCCTTGTTCGCCAACAATGAGCTTTGTATACTTCTCCATCTCTTCTAGCTGCACGATGCAACCCGTCAAGCTCTGATTATACGAGAAGCGGTAAATGTCGCTCCACTTGCGATGCGTATTGATTTCATGTAGCACACTACCACCGCCACTGCTGCCGCCCTGTGCCGCCTGGGTTATGAGCTCCTCCTCAAGCTTGTCCGACTGCACCAGCAACGCCTTACGCGCCGCGGCGGCGCTGGGTAGATACCGTGGCACTTTTCGATGCGAGCGCAGCGCCCCTGCTAGAATGTACAAATTCGCCAGCACAGCTGCCGCCGCATCGCGCCGATACGGCAGCAACCGCTCTGCCGCGCGGGGACTATCACGTATATACCCGGTATCATAAAACAATGCTGACTGCCGCAGCGCCGTGATATGCTCCGCGAAGCGCTCGCACGCTTCAGTTAGAGCAGAGAAGGGTACAGGGTCAAAGGGTGCGCGGAGGCGGATTTCGTGACGCGTGAGCACAAGGAGCTGTCGGATGCGGACAAACCCCTCGCGGAGGCGGGCCTCGAGGAGCTCCGAGCGCTGGATGTCCTCGGGAGTTGGCACATGACCCTGCTCAAAATAGACGTAGGTGCCAACAGCACTGCGGTAGGTGACGCTCATGAAGAAAAGCATTGAGGAGAGGGCAGCGCGGAGCTCGTGGCGAGCGACAAAGGGCCACAGGACCCAGTTGACCAGGATCGGCGCGGCGGTGCCGATAAAGAATACGAGGCCCTTGTAGGCGGTATATCGCGCGAGTAAGATGCCTTCTTGGTGGTCCATAAGAGTTAGAGAAACAACTGTAAAGCTGAGGCTGCCAACAAGACCGGAGCGGGGGTGGGAGCTCAACGTGTGCCGGTAAAGCATCGGTATCATGTAAATGGCGGCAAACACAGCCATAACGTATGGGTTTCCGTTCCCGGCGGCATATCCTGCTCCAGCCCAAACAGCACCAAAGATGGCCAGGCCTGACCGATTGAACAAGTCTTGCAGGTTGCCACCAACGCGTGGATGCATCACAATCCAGCTCATGGCAACGGCCCACCATACTTCGTACCGATTCCACCACCATTTGCTCTGGTCCAGGTACGATGGTACCGAGAGAAGCGAAGTAACCAAGCAGGCTTTGAAGGCATACTTGCTCTCAAATCCTTGCAGCTTATACAGGCCCTGCCAGATCTGATACCTCACTTTAATATCCTTTTCCTTTCCTTCTTCGGTCACCGTTGCTGTCCGGCCCAAGTTAGACCGCATAGAGTTTAGTTGCGCGCCACCAGCATCACCATTCGGGCGCCCACTGGGCCGATGTCTGCGAGACTTGATCTTGTCCAAAAGCTGTGCGATATCAGCAAACGTGACGTGGTAAGAACCCGCAACTACACCACCTCTGTCGTGTCGAATCTGTGCATTTGTTCGGTAAATAGCCTTGGAAAAGGCGTATGATGGTAGCCGAATACGCGGCCAACTAGGTACAGTCTGCATGTGGCTCACATGATCCAACAGCTGCTGCAGCGTAGCAGCAGTCTCTCGAACGTGGCGTGCAAATACAAACAACTCCACAATCTCGGAATCGTGGACAACATAACCCGGAAGATCATCCGACTGTAGAAGCGTGGACTCAACCGTGTCAAATTCTGATATAGTCTGCCTGAAACGGATATTCAGGGCGGCAATGTCAGACGAATTATCCTTGGGCACGCTAGTGGCTTTTCTGTGTCCTGCGATGTCCATTAAAGCAGCCTCGCATCTCAAAATTCCTTCGCGCATACATAGTACAAGTTCCTTTGTCGGCGGTGATAATGCGCCCAGAACGCTCTTCTCGTGTTGATTTTGACCAGATACGCTACTTTCTGGGCCCTTCTCTCCCGTATGCTCAACAGAGGCACCGGCGCCTTGCTTCCTCAGGAGAGGAGTTTCCGTATCCATGGATAGAAGTGCCCGCAGCATGGCTTGCATCAAATTCCGCAGTTCGAGTACATCCGCAGGTCGAAAACGTGAGATAGAAGTGTCGATCACCATGTCACGATGTGCTTCTGACAAATCAACAAATGACTTTGACAGCCGCCGCCTTAACCTCGCTTGCCTCGCATGAGGAATATTCAACGCATCCTTCATGACTTCAAATGATTCGTGAAGTGACGTGGCAAGAGGCCTCGCACCTGCGTCTGGATCAATCACAACATTGACAGCCAGTGCAATTGCTTGACCCAGTGCGAAGGATATGGCGTAATCTCGCAGCTTCGGCCACGGAATCGTCGTGCTGTCTGTTTCAGCCAGTGCGGTGTAAATGATAGCAATACCAGCACAAATCAAAGCCTGATAGAATCGGACAAAAAAAGCACGCACCCAAGCAATGGCAGCAATAAAGAGTAAAAGAAACAGAGCCAAGATTCCACCGTACCCTGCTCGGGCAACAAGTGTTGATGTTGACAAAAGAAGCGCAATGGCACCCCAGGCTATCCCAAAGGCAGTTCCAAAGATTGTAAGAATTGCACCATCTACTTGGGCCCCCAACGTTCGAGAGGAGTGGTTGAGGATAACAGATACAACCAGGATATAGTGCTGCTGGCCAAGCCAGTTGCGTGTCACTGGGACGAGGCAGAGGACGTATGCGATGAAATAAGCCAAGAAGGATTTAAGTAGCTTGACGCCAGCATGCGTTGTAAAGACAAGTCGAGCGACCGACTCTAGCTTATGCCAATGAGTTGGGAGAAAGTGTTTAACTGCGAGAGGGCCATGCTTGTCAAAGGCTGCCGGCAGGGTACCTTTGAGCTCCTCAATATCTCCTCTGGATGGTAAGCGTGATGCTTTTAGAAAAACGGCATCAAAGAAGCTATCACGTAATTCGCGGACTCCGTAGGTATCAGCCCCATGGTCTTCTTCCTCGGGCAGAAGATGGTTCAGCTTCAAAATACTAGTCGTCGAGCTTGTACGACTTCCGAGACCAGGCGCCGCACCGTGTAAGCGTGATCCACTGGATTCGATAGGCGAGATGGCAGGAGAATCCCGAGAGCTTTCCTGCTCGTCTGAACTTGACGGGCCGCTCTGGCTGGTCTGTGTCATACTATCACCATTTTTAAAATGTCCTGAAGAGGGGCCATTATGCTTCCGCGAAGGTCGGCCTGTCATACTCGCTAATATTACCCGGATAGTCAGACAAAGTATGATGTTTGCTCATTATCGGTCAACATTCATCTGAACGGTGCGTACTTCCGACTAGATTCATGAAGCAAAATAGTGAAGGCACATGGCGGCGCGGGCTCTTGCTGTTGCTGATTCTTAGCAGCGCATGAAAATCATATTTCAGCCATTAGGAAAATGGGCATTATTACGAAGTTTTCAGTTAGTAACAGAACCATATAGATGGTCAACTAAGCGAAGCTGGAAGTTGACGTCAGAAACCAAGTAAAGGTTAAAAGTGGACCGCTGTTAGAGATAGCGGTGGTTGATTGGAGAGTCGCCGCACGTGACTTGGCAGTTCCGATGTCTTCCCCCCAAGCGCTTTGATGACCCAGAAGCGATCAAGCATCAAATCGAATCGAAATTATTTGAAGCCATTGGCGCTCGAAATCGACGTCCCATATACCCAGCGACGCCGAGCAAGATACCAACCACGGGTCACAGAAATAATGGCCATCCTCCGCCACACGATAGCGCCGCTCCGTGCGGTGCGATGCATCCGCCAGCCAACGCCGGCGGCTCTGCGAACCTTCGCCGTCACCAGCACCAGAGGAGGCGGCGGCCACGGCAGCGAGTCCCAGTTCGACCCTCCCAGCGGCTGGCTTTGGGGCATCAAGCCCGGCGAGAAACCCGAGCCTGAAGGTTGGGAGTGGCCCATGTACATCTTTTGCGGCAGCTTGGTTGTTGCCGGCGTGGCCCTTGCCTTTAAGCCCGACACGAGGTAAGTTTGTCAAGACTCAAGACAAATCGAAATCTACACCGCGCATTCTCGAAACGAATCCAGCTTGCAATTTTTTTCAAGGGAACATGGGTCAGCTTTTGGTCGAATTGGGCTACACTTTCGAGGAGAGAGGGCGCGGTGTGGAGGCACGAGATTGCCTGCGCCATTTTGACGTGCAATTATGTTATGGAGGCTAACAACCTATATTAGTGTTTCCACCTGGGCCCTTGAGGAGGCTCGCAGAAGATTAGAGGCCGAGGGCGTTTTGCCGGATCCTACGGCGTCGGACAGCAAGAAGTGAGAGTTGCTCGTATTTGGTTCAGATTGAGGACATGGCATTTGGTTGGGGAATAGAGGCTTCCTTTGACGACAAGACTGACTTGGGTTGGATGGAGCCATAAGCACTGTATATGATTTTCAAGCTTTTTTTGTTTTCCCTTTGTATCGCAAAGACTAAATCCTATCCCATCAATGGTTTCTGATAGAATCATGATTTATTTTTCCCGTATCCTGCAAACTTGGGCATTAATTTGCAACACGGATTGCAAGCTATTTAAATAATCATCTAATCCAAGTCTATTGTTTTGCAGCAATCACCTATATACAGTATTTCTGTTACCCAACTATCAACTTCCCAAATCTCTGTCTCTACTGAGGAGTAACGTAGCTCCACTCATGCTCCTGGTCACCGTACTGAATACCCTCGATCCAGTCCTTCATTTGCAGTGCAATCTTGCCAGACTCTTCGGTCTCCTTAAGGCCGCAGTTGACCATCTTACCCTTCCAGGAAATCTGGCGGATGGGGCTAACAATGGCTGCCGTGCCGGCGCCAAATGCCTCGATAAGGCGACCGTCCTGGTCCGCCTCGTAAAGTTCCTTCATGGTGTACTTGCGCTCGCTAATCTTCCAGCCGGCGGGGCTCAGGTGTTCCCTAGCCAGGGCGAGGACAGAGTCGCGGGTGACGCCCTCAAGGATGGTACCGTCGAGAGGCGCGGTGATGAGCTCGTTCTGGCCCGTGGCCTTGTCCTTGATGGCCACAAACATGTTCATGGTGCCGACCTCAGTGACGTACTCCTCCTCGCCAAAGAGCCAGAGATTCTGCTGGAAGCCGCGGCTGGCGGCCTCCTGCTGGGGCACGATGCAAGGGGCATAGTTGGCTCCGAGCTTCTTGTCGCCAACACCGCCGGGCCAGGCGCGGACGGCGTAGTCAGTGGCTTCAAGAGAGATGGCCTTGAAGCCAGTAGGGTAGTAGGGACCAACGGGCGAGGCTATGACGAAGAGCAGGGCGGAGCCGGGCGTGCCAACGCCAAGTGTCTTTTGCGTTCCAATCATGGTCGGGCGGAGGTACAGCGAGTAGCCACGTTTTTCAGGGATAAAGCGTGACTCGAGTTGGGCAAATTTAGAGATGAGCTCAATAAGGCTATCTGAGTCGAAAGTGGGCAGAGCGATGCGCGCAGAGGACTTGTTGAAGCGCTCCATGTTCTTGGTAGGGCGGAAGAGGCGAACACGGCCGTCCTTGTCCTTGTAGGCCTTCATGCCCTCGAAGCACTCAAAGGCGTAGTGCAGGACGCATGTGGCAGGGTCGAGTGAGAGGTTCTGGTACGGGGTAATGCGAGGCTCCAGCCATCCTTGCTCCTTATTCCATTCAATGGCAAGCATGTGGTCTAGCACATGGCGATGTTAGCAAGCTGTTCCGGCCGTTCTCCAACCATCACCGGCTATGTAGGTTCCCACCTGTGAATTCCTTGCCAAAGACCAGCTCCTCGGGCTTGCTCAGAGCCTTTGGAGTTTTAGTCTTGTTGATGGTGAGTTTTGAGGCGTCGAGGCCGCGAAGCTGCGAGGCCTGGCTGTAGAAGCGCGCAGCAGCAGGCATAGCTCGGTTCATGCGGGCGGCGCCCATCAGGGCCGAACGCATTCTCAGTGTGGAACGCATTGTTTGTGTTTTTCGCTGTCGGGCCGTGTTAAGCAGAGGACCGATGAAGAATTGGGTCTATTGAAGAGAAAACCGAAGCGATTGACAACGAATCAGCCACAAGATGGGTATGGGGAACCGGGGAAAATATATATTTCCAGGTGGAACGCTAAACAGAACCGACACCAGAAGCTGTCGAAATGGCTTGATGCGGTACCGGAGCCAGAGTCGTGGCGTTCTGCAGGGCGTGCGCCAGTGAGCAATCCGTTTCAGCGGCCTGTCGTCCCTGTAGGCCCGCTGCTATCCGCTGAAACCCTTATCATTGCTAGGCCAAGCGTCCCTCCTCTCGGCCCAAGATCCAGGGCTACTAATCTCAGAGCTACTCAGGGTTCCGGTCCAGTACCGCAAGCTGCGCCACGTGTGGCGCAAACTGATGATCGCATGCGCCTCATCTTGGTGATGACAGCACCAGCCAAGATACCCATGCAGCCATATCGGCATTGTAGCAGCTTGGATTCGCAAGACGCCTGCAATCGTTCTTGGGGATTTTCCATAGCGTTAGTATCACTCATTCTTATTAGCTCTGGAATTATACGGACGAGTTATACATCGGCAAATTTGATTTACGGGCAATACCAGGAAACCCCCGTGGCGAGATCCTCCCCCTGACGTGAGGCTCGTGAATACGCGCCGTGGCCTGAATCGATATGCCGTAACATCCCCACGCCAACCCCCCGCGACAAGCAGAACGGCAAAATGTTTTCAAATGCGCTGAAATCAATTTCGGCGACCAATATCACAGGCAACTACACAATCTCCCCGAGCCCAACGTCAACGGCTGGGCCGTGGCGGATTTATGATGCAAAAAAGAAGTCGACCGGCAAGCCCTACAGTGTCTTCGTCTTTGACAAGAAATCGCTCGATGCGCATGGCAGCTCACTAGGCAGATCGGGTGCCAGTTCGTTCAAGAAAACGGTCGAGGAGGTGGTCGAGCGATTGAAAAAGGAAGCCTCCAGTCTGGCCAAGCTGCGGCACCCAAACATCCTCGAGCTTGTCGAGCCGGTCGAGGAGACGAGAGGCGGTGGCCTTCAGTTTGTGACGGAGCCCGTGACTGCATCTCTTGCTAGTCTGCTTCAGGACAAGGATGAGCAAGAGCGCTCGGGTCCTGGTGGTCGCTCAAGCCGCTACGTAACAGAAGACGCGGACGGTGTACGTCGGCGGAGGGAACTGGAGATTGACGAGTTGGAGATTCAAAAGGGCTTGTTGCAGATTAGCAAAGCATTAGAATTTTTCCATGAGAATGCCGGTCTTGTCCATGGCAATCTCACACCAGACGCCATTCTCATCAACTCCAAGGTAGCCATAGCCACTCCGAATGTTGATTCACAACCAGATGCTGACTCTCCCGCAGTCCGATTGGAAAATCAGCGGCCTCTCATTCTGCAGCCCAGCTGATGGCTCCAACAAACCCACTTCTATACAGGGAATCAGCCTGCACGAAGTGCTCAACCTTGACCCCCGGTTGCCGAAGTATGTGCAGCTCAACCTCGACTACACATCGCCAGATTTTGTCCTCGATAATAACCTGACGTCTGCGGCCGACATGTTCTCCCTCGGCCTCTTATCTGTGGCCCTATACAACTCCCCGCACCAGTCACCTCTCGAGTCTCACGGAAGTGTCTCCACGTACAAGCGCCTCTTCGCATCCTCTTCCAGTGTTCCCTCATCCTCCAACAACTTCCTCAGCTCACGGCCGCTGCCACGGGAACTTACAAGCCATGTCCTGCCACGGCTCATCACACGGCGGCCCGCCCAGCGAATGTCGGCGCGCGAGTTTCAGGAGAGTGAGTACTTTAACAACATCCTCGTATCTACGATTCGCTTTCTCGACTCGTTCCCAGCCAAGACGCCGAATGAGAAATCGCAGTTCCTACGTGGCCTCAACAAAGTGTTGCCGTCGTTTCCCAAATCTGTCATGGAAAAGAAGATTTTGCCGGCATTGTTGGATGAGCTCAAGGACAAAGAGCTGCTGTCTCTGATCCTTCAGAATGTCTTCAAGATTGTCGATCTGCTGCCGTCTGCACGCCGAGCCTTTGGGGAGCGCGTCCGCCCGGCGCTCAAGGAGATTTTCGTCGCGAATGCAAAGCAAAATCAAGAAAAGGATGCCGCACGAGATGCAGGTCTCATGGTCTTTCTCGAAAATCTGGCTTCCGCGGCTAATAACTGCAATGGCAAAGAATTCAAGGATGGTTAGCAACCTCTGATACATCACCCTGCCAAGCAAAGCTTTTACTGACTCCAGCCCATTAGATATTTTACCAGTAGCGGTTGCCGCTATTGAGTGTCCCACACCGTCAATTGTCGATGCGGCACTTCGTAGCCTGCCTGTCGTCCTGCCCGCTCTCGACTTCAGCACCATCAAGAACGAGCTGTTCCCAGTCGTCGCAGCCGTGTTTAGCAAAACCAACAGTCTCGCCATCAAGGTTCGCGGCCTGCAGTCCTTTGTCATTCTGTGTGGCGGCAGCAACGAGACGTCTCCCGGCGACGACGACGACCTGAGTGGCCTCTCCCAAGACAAGAAGAAGACGTCTTCGTCGACCGCGCTGGACAAGTACACGATGCAAGAAAAGATAGTTCCTCTCATCAAAGTGATCAAAACGAAAGAACCAGCCGTCATGATGGCATCACTCAAGGTCCTCGGAATTGTCGGCGAGATTGCCGACGCAGATTTCGTCGCCATGGATATTCTGCCCATTCTGTGGAGCATGAGTCTCGGCCCGCTGCTCAATCTCAAACAGTTTCAGGCGTTCATGGCGCTCATCAAGTCACTCTCCCGCCGCGTCGAGGATGAGCAGACGAGGAAACTACAAGAGCTCGGCGGAGGCTCTAACGGCGCGACGGCAGCGCCTAATGAAGACTTCCTCGCTTTTGGCGGCGTCACAGGGACAGCGTTCGATGCTGGCTTCAACGGCGCTACAGAGGATGACTTTGAGGCACTGGTCAAGGGTAAAGTCACCACAAATAGCCCCAGTCTGGGCAGCAGCGGTGGCAACAATGGCTTCGCGAGCTGGGATGCACCGCAAACCAACAATAACCCCGGGGCTGCTGCTGCCAGGTCCCCTCTCCATAGCCCACAGGCGCCTCCCGCCTTTGCATGGTCGTCACAGACATCAGCCAGTCCAGCGGCCGCGGCTAGCCGCCCGTCATTGACACAGCAGCAGCAGCCTAGCTACCGTACTGTGACGCCTGATCTCGGACGCTTCGAGCCAATGGCACCATCATCGACGCAGTTCAGCCAACCGCTGCAGCCCACGCCGGCGGCAGGGTCATTGGTGCAGCCCATGTCCGGCGCACCGCAGTCAACGCCGGCGTCTGTGAGCTGGGGCACCGCAGCGGCGGCACCAAACCCGTGGGCATCCTCCTCCACCAACACAATGGGCGGCGGTGCTAGCAGCAATCCCAACTATGGCGGCAGCACCAGTATGGCATCATCCATGGGAAGTCTATCCATGGGAAGTGGACAGCAGCGCCCGTCCATGTCGAGCCAAACGTCGTCGTTTTCGCTGCCACCGCCGCCAAGCGCTGGTACTGCAGTAAATAAACCTACGTATGGCGGTGGGTTGACACAGTCCAGCGCGCCATCGTGGGCGAATAGCGGTACAATGGGGGGTGGTGCTGGTGTGAGTAATAATAGTGTGGGTAGCATGATGGCGCAACAACAACAGCAGAGGAGTATGAGTGGTTCCGGGACGGGAATGATGCATAAGAATAACACAAGCATGGGAGCGCAGTCAAAGAGTGGGCTTGACAAGTATCAAAGTCTGATATAAATAGGAAGGGAGAGAAGAGGGGAAATGGTATATAGCTCTCTATCCAGAGATGGTGACTTTAAGGGTTCTTGATTTGACAAGAAGTCGCATATAGCATCTAAAATAAAATAATTGAAAAAGGTTGACAACATTCCCAATGTTTGCATCCACGCGATATATTGCATGTTTTTTTATGTCTTGGTGATAGACAGTTGGAAAATTCGTCATAATCATTATAGCAGCTTATACTCTACATATATGTACCTTTTTCATGTTTACAGGTCAACCATCATTGGAAAGACAAAAGAAGCCAATAGAAATCAAAATACCCAACCCTGCCATTCAACCACCCATCTACTCTTCTCATCATGCGAGGGCAAAAAAGGGGGAGGAGATGAAACGTAAATAGTGTGCTATAAAAAAAAAAAAAAAGTTTCAAGAATGACAAGCCATCTTGTTGCAATGCCAATCGGTGAAGATAAGAAACGGCAGATTTTGAACGCTCAGAATAAAAACCGTCATAAAACTAGGGAAAATGAAAATGATGCCCACCAGCAAAATCGCAACAAATGGAAAACAGAGAAAACATGGAAAAGCCAAGACAGAATTGGTAGCCTGATTTTAGACAGGGGAAAGAGCAGCAATTGTGCCATTCTCTTTATTCGCCTGGTCTTCCATGTCTTCCTTTTCCTTCCTCTTCGTCTTGTCTGCATCATCACCCTTGTCATCTTCTTTTTCCTTGTCCGTCTTTCGCACCTCAAATACATGCTGGCTTGTAAAGCCCTTCTCCGTGCGCACGTCAATCACCTGATCCTTGGGCACCATTTCATGCTCCAGCTTCCATCCCAAGCGTCGGCACAACTCCGCGACCACGGCATCGCAGTCGCCCAGCAAGTCAATATCAAAGTTGATGTGCGTGACGGGCTGGCGCGAGACGTAAATCTGGGGCACGTGTGAGGGCAGCCAGCTTACAATCTCCGACACGGGCGTTACCTTGAGAGAAGTGCCAATGACAATCACCAGATCCACCTTGTCGCGGTCATTTTCCGTCAGGCGGCGCGAAAACTCATCGGGGAGGGCTTCGCCGAAAAAGGTAATGTCGGGCTTCATGACGCCCGTGGTGGGCACGTCGTAGGCCGAGGAATTGTCGTCAGAGCTGTCATTGTTGGCGGACCACCGGCGGCGTTTCTTGTCCGACGTGGCCGCGCTGCGCTGGGGCCGCTTCGAGGAGGAGCGGCTAGAGGTGGGTGCTGAAGCCTGTGTGCAGCGAGGACACCGGGGAATGTGGCCGGCGCGGATATCAGGAAAGATGCTCTCGCCAGGCATCTGAAACCCACACTGCACGCAGGACGCCGTCCCGAAGGATCCATGGCACTGAATCAGTTTATCCTTGGGAACACCCGCCTTGACCTCCAAGTTGTCAATGTTCTGCGAATAATTCGTGAGGAGCTTGCCCCTCTTGTGCAGCATGGCAATAAACTTGTGCGTCGGCGTATACCGCTCCGTGGCCGGTATGATATCCTTGGCGACGGAGTAAAAGATGGTCGGGTCCTCCTTAAAGACGTCGATATCAAAGACCTCCTGCGGATCGCTCAGACCGAGATGCGCGAGCTTAGAATACAACCCTGTACCTTTGGAGCGGAAATCAGGAATGCCGAGCGAGGTGGATATGCCAGCGCCCGTAATGAGGATAATGTTGGAGCTCTTGGCGATCAAGCCGACAGCGTCGTCGACGCTGTTGAAGCGGGCAATCTTGGCACGCTTGGAGAGCTCGCGGGTGATGGCGAGGGAGAGGAGGCTGTAGTAAGACTCGTCGGGTTGGCCTTCAAGGAATTGGGGCGGGCGGATGGAAAATGCCGAGAGAAGCTTCTTGGCTGTGTAACGGCCAGCGTCAACGGTGCGCTGGCAAAAGACGGCAGGCCCTTGTTCACGTAATTCTCTGCGTAGACGATTTGCCTCGTCTGGTGTACAGGCATCATGTTCTACAGGATTTTTCAAGTTAGCGAGGGGCTTGCGTTTAGATGGCGATAAAAATGAATGTGAAAACGCTGATGAAAGGAAAATCAAAACGTACGGCCGGTGGTAGAAGAAGAGGCAGAGGTGTCCTCAGTAATGACTTCAAAGGCGTCCTCAAACAGCGAGTCCGTCTCCCACGAGTCACGTACATCAGCGACGCGCTCCTCGAGATCGGCGAGCGAGACGTTAATGGCGGCGTCCTTGAGCTGCTCGACGGAAGCCTCAGGTGGCAGGTCATCGACCGCATTGACGTGAGCTCGGCGACGCGGCGGCTTGACAGCTCTCGTGGCGCCGCGTTTGGTGCTCATTGGGAGCGAGCCGAGTTTGTGTTGGTGGTGAAGTGCCGGTTTGTAGGAGGTGGTGTAACGTTTGTAGTAAATATGATTTTGTTGGACTAATCGTAAGCTGGCCTGCCTCTCTAGAAAGTAATCCCTTGAAGCCAACGCAGTAGTGGATCGCAAACAGTACTGTCTTTTAGTGATTGCGTAATGCGTCTGTTGGATGAGTACCAAAATTAAGGTGTAGAGTTTTTTTTTGCATGTGTTGTGGTAAGCCGAAATGTTAAAAAGTGGCTAGGCAAGGAGGGAGAAAAGTGAAGAAGGTGAAGATGAAGTCAGAAGGAGACAGGTAGGCAAGGATGCCTGGCGTTGGCGGCTAATTTTGACTGGTTTGGTGTTAAGTGACGAGTCCCAATTCCCAACCTGGAGGGTGGTATCAGCGTCCTATTTAATGAGGCCGTTTGGTGTGAATTCGGTGGTTGGCTGGGGCTGTTGTTGTTATGTTGGAAAGCAGTAGAAACGCCAGTCGCCTTGAGAAAAGGGCTGTCGAAGGGTGTTAATTTAGCTCCCAGTATCGTTGGATCAAAAATTCCGTTTGTTACAGCGTACAACTGCTTCGTATTGTAGAAGAAACAAAGAGACTGAACCAAGTGTGTTTTTACAGGTGTTGACGTATTGCGAAGGAAACGCACAAGGGTCCACCCAAAAGCCAAGTCTGAATGAGCTGGCTTTATCTTTTTTGGGCGAAAAGAGGGATACTCAAGTTGAGATGGGGAGAGTTTTGTCTCACCACAAAGGTGGTGGGTAGAGATGCTTTCTTGCTGCAGAAGGGCGAGAGAGAAAAAATGGTCAGGATAATAATTGTCCAGAAAACCGGAAAACAAATGCAAAAATGAAGCCGCCTTTTTTTCTGATTGGCGATTATTTGGAATATTTCTCCTGTTTGCATCTGATTGCCCAACTCTTCGTTCTAGATGTTGTGACCAAGAGCGAATACTGGCAATTCACCAGAATTGCTAGTTATCCCCAGAGTACTAATTCTCTACAGAAAGAAAAAGAAACGAAAAGGAGGAAAGAGAAAGAGAGCGAAGAAACCAGACAGCACCTGGCAAGACGAGTTGCACAAGAAGAGTGGTGTTGAATGGAATGTGTGCAATCAGTACAGGAAAGACAGGTAGAGAGGACACCACCACCACCACCAGGCAGTGGAAAACAAAAGCCATGCCAAGGGGAGACAAGAATGGAACCCCAGAAAATCTGCGCACAAGGTGGCGGCTGTGTCTCTGGTTCTAGACTTTTTGGCTACCAACGCATTGCGCAAGGCGTACATTAGTTTGGGCTACTACCAGCAAATAACTGTACTCAAGTCCTGATAAACTTTGCCAACCCAAAGGATTCAACTGAGCAGACTTTTTGTGCAAGTTATGAGGAGCAGATTGGTTTAACTTCATATTACAGCCAGCTCGCAGATAGGTCAAAGTGCACCAGCCCTCCTCCATCTATTGCACATACCTTGGTATACATGGCCCGTCCTCCTTGATGCCCAAACACCGTCTAAATCCTGACCAGCAAGGGATACAATTGTCAACCGCGCACTGTGTATTATTTATCACTTGTATGAACAATATGTTCTCACATGTTCAAGGAGCGATTGGTGACAACTCCTCGCCCGTGCTTCTCTCTCTCTGTATGTAGCATAGAATCTCCAAAATGACCTCCTCCATCACGGTTGCCATCAAGGTATTAGTCTATATCTTGTCGGAATTAGCCTTATCGTCATCAAAATACGCATCGTCGGTTCCAATCCAAAATACCCAGATCCGCGACTTATCGTCCCTGCTTCTACCGGCCCCGCACACGTGTAGCAACCAGTACCCCTCCTCGCTGTTACCGATCCTTTTTGCATTTCCTCTCCTCTCCCTCTCCAGTCCACTCTCAACAGTAGACAAGCATTTCATTATTTATATCATTGAGTGTTTTGATTTGCAACTTGCCCTGTTATTTTCTGTATGTAGATCCAATTCTGCTCGCACGAGAATTGCTTCACAATTCGTCTCAGTCGAATATCATAGTTCCATCTACACCCGTCTGCCGGCTATCCCGACAAAAAATTGCTCAGCACATATGAAATATGCAACCTTTAGCTGCTGAAGTGGAGGAAAAAACACATAATCCCAGCCAGCATTTGGCCAATGCATGTACGCCGGCTACATCCGTGTGCCAATGCAACCCTGCCAGTCCGGTGTCCCACCATATTCCTTCCACGCATAAGATTTAAAGGCTGTTGCAACATTTCATACGATTTCTTGGTTTGTTTATTCCTTTAAAATGATATGTGACTATGGGAAATATTTAGACGTGTGGGTGGGTGTGGGTGGGTGTCAGCAAGAGAAGGAATCTGGCCAAGTCTTGCAATCCAGACTCGACATAATGCAAAAATGGTGATCAGACAAGAAAGAACCCGTTCCCTACTTCCAAAAAAAATAACATAATAAAATAACCATTGTGAGTTTTGGTATAATAAACTACTTGTACAAAAGGCGCCTTGATTCTCCCCTTCTCGATTTTAGTTTCCATAATAAAAAGTAATAGTAAAAAACTCCCTTAGTGTGTATTTGATTCATTGTACGTGTTGTTACCTTCAGCTTCATCACGCTCATCAGCTGATCGTCTACCCGCGGGCGACCATGCCGCCGCAACACCCGCCGCCACAAGACCTGCCATGACAGTCGGTGCACCTAGCGCAGAGTTGGACCGCGATCTGTTGGACCTTGATCGGTTTCTTGTCTCGGGTGGTGGTGGGTGGTGTGGGAAGCTATCTTCACGCTCCGGCGTCGGTGCTGCATTCACGGAGTTGGACCGGGAGTGCGACGGGCTACGCGAGCGCATCAGTGCCTCCTTGGGATGCTGCATAGCAAATTTGAGATTGTTTAGGCGTCCGCCCTTCATGCGACGGATAAAGTTAAGCTCGTCGCGGACGTCAGCCAGTGGCTCCGGGTACATCTCCATCTCTGCGTCTGAGATGGTCACGCCAGGAATTTTGCTCGAGCTCCTCTTCAAGAAGCCTGGAACAAGAGCAATCACTAGCGAGTCAGGGATCAAGCGGATAAAAACACCAACAGGTATCGAGATGGCGCCAAGAACAATCGCAATCCCCCACATGGTCGGCGACTGGTGCTTCGCAATCTGAAACGCGGCACCGCCGAAAAAGATGATGATGACTTGTCCGCCACACATAATGGCGTTGATACCAATGAAGAACCAGTTCTGTGTCAAACCCTCGAAGATGTTAAATTGATTATCCAGACGGCGATTATTCCACTGGTTAAAAATTTGCATCCACACAAATGTGTTGAAGACGAGGGTTGCTTGCTGATCTTTGGGGGGAACGTCATTGGGGCCAGGAAGAGGCAGAATGCCCTTCGGACTTCCATAGTAGAGCATGAAGGTGATAGCGAGCTGGTAGATGGCCTGTCCAATGATCATCTTCCACATGGTCGGTGAGATGATGGACGAGCCCTTGCGTTCAGGCTTTCGGTCAAGAACACTTTCCTGGGGTGGGTCGGTTGCAAGCGCCAAAGCAGCGAGTGTATCCATGATGAGGTTGACCCAGAGTAGCTGCACGGCTGTGAGAACAGACTTGCCGTCTGAGCTCGACACGGCCGAAACAAACGTAAGAACAACGGCGGTAATGTTTACAGTGAGCTGGAACTGCAGAAAACGCTTGACGGCGTCGTTGACGGCGCGACCCCATTTGAGGGCCTTGACGATGCTGGTGAAGTTGTCGTCCATTAGAATAATAGCAGACGCCTCCTTGGCGACCTCAGTTCCAGCAATGCCCATAGAGAAACCAACGTCGGCAGTCTTGAGCGCAGGGGCGTCATTGGTACCATCACCGGTGACGGCGACAGTCTCGCCCTTTTCTTTGAGGCGCTTGACAAGGATTCGCTTGTCTTCAGGGCTGGATCTGGCAAGGACGTGGAGCTTGGGGATAATTTCCATTTGCTGTAGCTTGCTCAGGTTGCGGAACTCTGGCCCCTCCATGATCATGCTGTGGGGTTGGAGAATACCGCATTCCTTTGCAATCGCTTGCGCCGTCAACTTATTGTCACCAGTAACCATGCGCACCACGACACCGGCGTGCTGGCACTTCTTGACGGCTTCATAAACGCCCTCACGAAGAGGATCCTGGATACCGACAACGCCCAGCAGAGTCATGTCTAGAAAGAGGTCATCAAAGTTGACCTCGGTGCTGCCGCCATCGCCACGGCGGGCACCTTTTGGCGGCCAGGCGTCAAAGTCTCGGTAGCAAAGACCAATAGTACGCAGAGATCGGTTGGCATAGCTTTCAATGATCTGATTAATAGTCTGAACATTGCGAGAAGTCATTGCGGTGACCGAATCATCTGCGGCGGGGTCTCTTAAAGTCGTCTTGCACTTTGCCAGGAGAATCTCAGAGGCACCCTTCACATACAGTCTGTATTTGCCTTTGGGGAGCTGGACGACAACGCCCATGCATTTGCGGCCAGAGTCAAAAGGAATAATCTGAACAACGTTGGCACTTTCGCGGATCTCAGCAACAGGACCCATACCCAGGAAGTCTTTGGCAAAGAGCAGAAGAGCCGACTCGGTTTTGGAACCAATAAAAGTCATCTCGCCTTCTACTTCGCCTTCAAACGCGGTCGAGTTGAGTGCAACAGACTTGAGAATCAACTCCTTCACAGGCTCGCTAAGCATTTCAACAAATTGAGGAGGGGAAATATCAGAGCTAGAGTCCTCAAAGGAATCAGCAGGCGAGTCAGGATTGCTGCTATGATGTTGCTTGGCTCCACCGAAGCGATGCGTCGTACCAATCGTTCCAGAAACAACCTGCATCTTGTTCTGTGTCAAAGTGCCCGTCTTGTCTGAGCAAATTGTCGTGGCATTGCCCATGACCTCGCAAGCTTTGAGATGGCGGACAAGGTTGGCATCTTTCAACATTCGAGTTGTGGCAAAAGCCAGTGCAAGCGTGACAGCAAGAGGAAGACCTTCAGGTACCGCGACAACGATAATAGTGACAACGACGATGAAAATTTCCAGAAACATTTGGCCCTTTTGGGCTGGGGTAACACCCCCTCCCAGGTGTGGGAGTCGAACGAGGAATTCAATGAAGAGAACAATGAATAGTAGCAAACCGGCGGCACCGCCAAGCTTTGCAATATACGTGGCAATAACATTGAGCTTGGCCTGCAGGGGTGTCATTTCGGGGTCTTCGTTGAGGGCCATGAGAGTCTTGCCGTATGAAGAATAGATACCAGTCGAGGTAGCCATGTAGGTACCGACACCTTCCATGATGCGGGCACCAGACTGGATAAACGGGTCCATCTTCTTGAGGCTTTCGTGGCCCTCAATGGCATTGTAGACTTCGTCTGCCGAGCGTTTGCTAATGATATCAGACTCACCAGTCGTCTGAGACTCGTCGCACTTGACATTGAAACCCTCGATAAGAACACCATCAACGGGAACAAGATCACCAGGTTCCAAAAGAATGACATCGCCAGCCATGACATCGAAGACAGATATTTCAGTGGTTTTGCCTCCTCGTACCACTTTGATGAGACGATCTTGCTTCTTCTTGTTCAACTGGGCAAACTGGCGTTCTTTGGAGTAATCATTGAGCGAACCGACAATGACGACAATAGCAATGGCGACGATAATGGCAACACCCTCGACCCATTCGACCTTTGGCTCATCTGGCTCGTGCTTCTGGCCAAATGTCTGGTAGAGGCCAACGCCAAGACTGATGGCAGCAGCGATGGAGAGAAGAATAAGAACTTTGTCGTTGTAGGTAATCCACATGAGCTGGAGAAGAGACTTTCCCTTTTTGACGGGGAGACGATTGTCGCGAAAGACACGATAGCGATCAACAAAATTCTCGCCAACCTTGCTGCCTCTAGAAGCTCTGCTAACTCGCGTGTCGGATTGCTCGAGAGCGGCGTGGCTAGACGAGCCCTCGGTGTTGATCTTGACGTTTTTGCCCGTAGCGGTGGCTTCTTCAAAGGTGACATGCCCGGTTAGAGTGGTTTCGTCGGGACTGAGGCCAGATTTGCGGTCGCTGCGAAGACCCTTCTCGAGACCGGCGAGACCACCAAGCTGGTAAAAGGCATTGAGGCTCTTGGGGTTGAACATTTTATTGAGCTGGCCCGGGGTAAAAGCAAAGGGATTGTTGTCGACCTCGAAATGCTCTTCGGTGCCGACATCGGGTTTGAGGGCCGCATCATCCTTCATGATCTTCTCATTGCTCAGCGATGACTTGTACCTATCAGTTTGGGCGGTGGAAGCGACTACCGTTGTCTCGCCATATGAATGTAATGATCTGGTGGCGTCTTCAGATTCGAGGGAATTTTGACGGGGCCGGTTGTTGTCAGAGGGTACCGAGAGGAATCCGGCGCCGCGCTCGCCGAAGCCGAGGACGGGACTGGAAACATTGTGTGGACTCGTAGGGCGACTATCTCTACTGTCGAACGAGGTCTCTGTTCTGAGATCGGGGCGGCCCACACGGCTAGAGAGGGCGGATGTTGGCTCAGCGGCCAAAGTCGTCGGGGAGATGGTGTCTTCGATTGGTGAAGTAAAGAGTTGCGCGGGTTGGTTATCTTCACTCTGTGTCATTTCGACAGCACTTTGTGCAGGGCTAACGGCAGTTGTGTCGATTGTGATGGTTGGCCTACAGTACATATGGAGTTAGTAACAGACAATCGGGTTGTGCTGCTCTATATGCAGACGGTCTTGCAGGTGTTGAGAGGGAGGCCGCCGCGTCTGTGGCGAGCCCGAGACAATACGCACGCTCGTCGCCTACCAGTGGGAGGCGGTGGCTCATTATCGCTGGGTTCAGCCATAGTGGGAGGCTATTGTGACTAGGTTTCCTCGGAAGAGGCTATGCAACGGAGTTGGTCGGTTTCGGTGGCGGCGAACGTCATCGATCGATTGATTGGATGCTGGCGGACGGATGGCAGTGTAAAATATTTATCAACACGAGTCAAGGAATGCAAAGCAGTATTTGATGACCCTGTCGGGAGCGGTAGAGCGAGGAGTAGACAAAGTGATCAGGTCCTAGGCAGTCATGGTGAAAAGGTTGGCCCGGCGGTAAAGGTAGGACAAGGACGTGCGGCGAGTGGGAGGGCGAGTGTTGAAATGAAGTAGCCAAGAGGCTAGCTCTGATGGTGGAGATGGATGAAGAAAGAGTACTGGTACTGTAGCCAAGCCGAGAAGAAGCTACACGCCGGGAGGGGGTGTCTAGTGTCGGGAAGCGGGCGTATGGAGAGGGCTTTGGAGGAGGAGGAAGGTTGAAGAAAGGATTGGAGTGAAGCAAGGAAAAGTTGTTTTGATTCGGGCAGCTAGAATGGGTGGTAGCCAGTCTGAGGATACCAGCGTCAGTCCAAATGTTTGCAGGGAGGCGGCCCAGAACAGGTTGCTCAGGCCAAAAAGTGCCCCCGGACATTGGCCCCAGTGCAGGACGGGTTACCCGCCCACTCTGATTGTGGCAGTGCTGGGCAGCTAAACTGTGTTTGTGATTGGCGTCGTTCCGGCCCCAAGTGCATCACGGTGGGGCCGGCACAGCGAGACCTTAGATTGGTTCACACAGTCAGAGTAACTTGAGTAATGGTTACAGCAATCAGCCTAAAGAAAGTACCCAACAGTCAGTCGGTCGATGTTGTCCAACACACATTACAGTGCCAGTAGTCGGAGGGTGTACTTACATTGGCAGTCTTCCCACCAAACCTCCACTGACATCCACTGGCAACACACCCACTGAAATTTCCCCTAATAATGCTCTGTATCCATCCACTAATGCCGTTCCCGCGGCGAGGCTCCAGACCTTGTTTCAACAACCCACTCAACAATCATTGCCACTTGCTTGATGTAGCAATAGTCAGGCAGGGGTGTACATGTAATGCCAAGTGCCAAGAGACTTTAATTTTTTTCCAATTTATCCGGCGGTGGCCCAAGTGGCCCTTTTTGTTCTAGTCTGCCGAGCAGCATAGCATCGTCTGTGTCAGATCACTGTCCTTTGTTGCAACACACCAGAGTCCTAATAATACTGGTAAGTAACTTGTACCAGCAGCACGGGCCAGAATTAGGTTCCTTTTTTACAGCAGTGGGGGCAAGTTGCGGCGCTTCTTGCAACCCCCTGTACAAATGCTTGTTTGCTGGAGACCTCTGGCACACCCCAACTAGTTGCAGGCACTTTTGTGCCCCCTGGAAGCTGGCTGGGTATTGATGATGCGCCAGAATCAGCGTCATGCGGATTGGTAGACTGGGCAGTCTTATAACTCTAATATTTGTCTTGTTGTAAATGTAGTTCACTGTCTACTCAATGTAAGCTGGCACGCCATTCCAACTTCTGTATCTCTTCGTCTTCAATATCCCAGTATCAAAGTAGCTTACCACATTACTGTGACGATTACAAGGATAGAACGTAGCAACACCATCACACCACCCTCGCACCACGTGCCCTTACATCTGCTGTTGTTGCTGTCATTTCACGTCACTGCCAGCGCGCCACGGTGTGTTGCGGTGCTGCCCAACTTACACATGACCTGACCTGCCACCATACAATACATCTGCAAGCCATAACCGAGAAAAAAATTGGCTGTACAGTACCAGGACAACCCTTTTTTTCTTTCTTTTTTTTTTTTTTTCCTTTTCTCCTCTTTTCTTCTACTCGGATGATAATTTATGCGTCTACTTTCTCTGGGCGTATCCGTCTCTCATAACACATACATACCATGCTCTGGAGTCCCATTTTGACCCAAACACACATTCCTCTTCCACGAGCTGTTTGCTGGCCAGTACTGGCACCGTTTATTGTTCTGCAGTCGGCAATTAATCAGTGGACTAGTTACTGATCCGTTTAGAGATCGACAACGGTATTGTTGCTGGTACATACCTCATGGATTTTGGACCCTTCCACAACAAAGCATCTAGCGCCACCACCTGGTCCAGCACATCTCAGGGGGGAACAATGTAAACTGCGTAATAATTACTCCAAAAGAAGGAAAAATTATAAAAAGGATCGACGTCTATTGCTTGCTCTAAAAAAAATAAAAAAGGCGGCAAATTGGTGATAGGGTACCGCAACCGAAAATCTACGCACTCGTCTCGTTAGTTCAAAATATCCAACATGCTTTAGATTCTGGAATGTCATCACTCCACAACTGCCTCACTTGTTCTTGATTATGCTAGGCCAGATCCCATCCCATCTACCTGCTTCCTCACTCCTTTTTGGGGAGTCATGAATTACCAATGACAAAAGTGGAATACTAGTGGCAGTGCAAAACCTGCGCTCGCCGCCTGCTTATTGTATTTAATTCTTGGGCAACATCAACTACGGAGCTGTCAACCGCAGAATCCCCTACCTTGGAGGTGCCCTGTCTCCTATGGGTGGTAA
This sequence comes from Zarea fungicola, assembly GCA_900169235.1. Classification (NCBI taxonomy): domain Eukaryota; kingdom Fungi; phylum Ascomycota; class Sordariomycetes; order Hypocreales; family Cordycipitaceae; genus Zarea; species Zarea fungicola. The sequence goes on from FWCC01000360.1 coordinate 42,268, forward strand.
TTGTAAATGGCTAATCGTTGTACAAAATCTATATTTTATTCTATGCAAAACAACGACGATGTGTGGGCAGCCTCTTTCGTCTCTTATTATAAGTGTAAGCCTACCATTCCGGTATAAAAACACATCCAGTGTAAAACGACTCTTCTCCTAGTTCTTCTAGACTTGCAAGGAAGCAGAGTGAGGCGGCCACGAGGCACTCGGCTACAGCATGTCCCACCAAATACCAAGGTTATCCAGTGAGGCGAAGCATCAAAGCATTGGCAAACGGAATCAAGAAACTATACGGCCAGGTTTTTGCCTATTTCTGCCACACGCCCATTACTCGTAGATTTGTTTCAATCAAAATGGTGCGGTGGCAATTTATTACAGTAGACAACGATCGCGGGCAGCAAATCGTGCCTTTCCAAGACAGGAAGGTAGTAAGTCAGTATTCAGCCAGCCAGCTCGGGATACGGTTTCTGGGGCGGCATAGACTTTGCGGAACTACGGAATTGGCTATTATTTGTGTTGTTTACATTCACGTATAACTGCGGATAGCCACATATTTCCGTCGAATGGTATCTAGAAACGCTGCCAGTATTGGCGCTTACACACAAAGCGACATATACACATATGTTTAGTCATTCATTCATTGACGACGCGCAAAAATGCTCTAGTAGTTCACCTTGCTGACTTTCACGACCCTGCATGTCTGATCCGTACATAACCCGGCTGCTCGTCTTGTGCGACAGTGACAGATTGTGATTTTGAGGCTGCGTAGCCGCCGCCACTGACCTGTTCGTCACAGCCAGCTGAGCTCGTCCAAGGAAAGGCTGCGATGCCCCGTGCGGCAACTGCAATGTAGATAAATATTTATCTAGCCTTTTCCCGTCTGTGCGCCCATCCAGGACAGCAGGCTTCATGGTTGTGGGCCTTCTCATCAGCGTTTTGGAGCAAAGCGATATGTTTAATGTTTCTCATTTCTCCCCTGGCATGCCACAGATTTCGAACAAAAGTGGATTAATTGCTTTGTGTGAGCCTGGTTTGGGACGCGGCGCTTCTCATGCCAGCTACATTGGCAACAAGTTTAGATCTGGTATGATGGTACTTGCTTGGGCATGGTCTTGTTCCCTTTCGCTATTCTCTTGGCCTGATCCTATTCAAGACCATATTCGTATGAATACACCGCTGTCTTACGCTGTCGGCCATGATATCATTCTCATAAGCGGGGGATGCATGCCTTCCATGGTCAGACTATTGGATCTTTTGCAATTTTACACAGCCTCAATTTTTGAGACCACTCCAAAGTACCATGTGGTACCACTGGGGTGTGGGTGTGTTTCTCTGGTTCACGCCGTTACAGCCAATTCAGATCCCATTTCTTGCTGGCGCGGCCGAGATGAGCAATAGAACGTATGGCATTGATCAATATATATCCCCCGTCCTCTCCTAGCGAGCAATATCTGGCCGGGAGATATTCGGGTACTGTATTTCACGCTTGTTTCTGGGCGCCTCCATATGGATAAAAGCTCATAAAATAGCTACCCTATATTATTATTTTTCCATTACTACGACTTTATGCATGATTTTAGGGGGCTAGGAATTCCTTACGCGTTGAATTGCACTCTTCAGCTTTGATCTCTGTGCTGCATTATTTCCCAAATGTGCAATGCCGTCCATTCGCCATTACTCTGGCAGCGCACTTGCGGAAAGGCAGCTACCACAGCGTTAAGGCGAAAACTGCGAGCCAAGTAAAAACATAGAACTAACATTTACTCAATGCAGTATACCATGTTGTTGTAGCAAATTACTGGTAAGAAATCATTACTGATGGCCATACTCACCCGGCAATAAATTAAAAGCACATGGGAGAAGGAATTAATATTGTGCACCAGTTCCCAATTGTGTATCTGTCAGTCCAATCATTTTTACCCTCGTTAGCCTTGCTGTAAGCAATACGCTTTAGATAAGCAACAAAGCCAAAGAACTCCCCAGCAATTCAACTCAGATCCATATACTTAGCAGGATCCTTATCCAACTTCAACATGGTAATGTAGTTGGAGAAAACCACATTGATGCGGCGAGTGGCAGGGAGAGCTATGGTGGGGTCAAGCGGGCGCATATTTGGCACCCCACCGATATTTTTTTCTCAGTGTAGCATCGCGCGACTTCACCGAAAAAAGAGCTTTCACAGCTTCCAAGTGTTTCTTTCCTGAATCAATATCTACATTTATATCCCAACGAAAAACCTCCCACACAGTCACTAAACACCCGACGCAATGGCAGAGGTCATCCCACAACAACAGCAGGAGGACATTGCCTCGGGCAAACGCATCTATCTTGGTAGGACCCCTCCAACAAAAAAAATCAAATATCCCCCATCCGACAATCTAGCTAATCTTTTGTTTTCGCAATTAATTTGTAGGAAATCTTCTGTACTCTGTCAAGCCAGGCACGATCGAGGAGATGCTCCACGAAGGCGGATTCGGTAACTTTGAAAAGATTCACATCTCCGTGGACCCGGTCAGCGGACGTAACCCTGGTTACTGCTTCGTCGATTTTCCCGACAAGGCCACGGCCGACCGCGCCCTCGAGACCCTCGACGTCTCCATCGGTGGTCGCCCCCTCAAGGTTCGCCCCTGCGAGCCCAAGAAGCCTCGCACCTCTACTGGTGGTGCCCGATGGGGACGTGAGGGCGGCGAGTCTCCTGCCCGCAGCGGTGGTGACGCAAACCGATCCTTCAACCGCTGGGGAGACTGGGGCTCAAACCGTGAGCAGCGTGGCGAGGGCAATGGAAACAGCAGCAGCGAAAATAGACGCAACCGCATGGCTGGTGGTGAGCAGGGCCCCAGCGCGGCACTGAGCCACTTTGACGAGACCTTGGCCGATGACGGCCGCAGGCTGTTTGTTGGTGGCTTGGGAAGAATGGTTGATCAGGAGCACAACCGTGTCGAGATGGAGTCCATCTTTGCGGAATATAACCCGTATGTGTCCCCCCCCCTGTGCCATTGAAAGGGACGGGGATCAAAACAAAATAATAAAGTGATGGAAATAAAGAGAAAATAGACTAACTAACAGGACGAACACATAGTGCCGCTATCGGCAAGCGCATCACCGCACGCCAGGACGACACCAAGCCTGCTGGCAACGCAAACCGCAACTTTTGCTTCGTCGACTTCAACACCAAGGAGGAGGCCGAGGTCGCGCGCCTGGCCCTCGACGGCATCCAGCTCAACGGCAGCCCCATCACTGTTCGCACCGCCCGCCGCCAGCGCGAGCAGCAGCATTCTAGCAGTTTCCGCCATGACATTCAGCGCAACAACAGAGATGGCAACACTGGTAACGGCAGTGGTACAGATTCACCAAGCAGAGCAAATGCCTCACGAGACTGGCGTAGACGTGCGGACTAGAGATTCGAGTTGAAAAGTCGGATTGAAAAAAAAGGAAGTTCAAGTAAAATTTTTATGATGATGAATGATGGACGGCAGAGGGGGGCGGGAACTGGAAAAATGCGATTGGATTAGCGGACTTTGGAAAACAAAAATCTTCAAGAAAATTAAATTTCTTTGTCTGGGTATTTTTTTCTTCTTCTTTCAGCAGCAAGCATATATTATCTGTTCTCTTGGGCTGTCGTTTTTAGGTTGCTTCTTTCTGACTTTCATTCTCATGGCATTGTTTTGTTAAGATTTATGAAGAAAACGATACAGGGAACCAACAACTTGGACAGCAGAGATATACGGTTTTAATGAGGGATGGGTGGAATTCCATAGCGAGTTCGGATTTTGCATCAAGGCTGGCAGCGATTGAAGCGTCGTCTTAGCAAACTGCATAGTCAATACCAATCCATGCAGGACTTGATTTATGTCAGGCAATAATCTGAAGCTCTTTGTATAACAGTATGTACAGCATTTGGTAGCCTTTTACTAACTTGTTGAGCTATCTACTGCGACTCTCAACACGCAATCGATCCCGGTAGCTTAATAATACCGGCTCTTGGCTGAATAACTTTATATCGCCAAGCTCAACAACGACAGACAGAGATACTTTAGTCAATATCAAGCCATTATCCACTTGCCTGTCGGTTCCTAGCATACTATATTATCCCGCAGAAGAAGCACTGCCTCATCCTGAGTCTTTTTTTTTTTTTTTTTTCACTTCGATTTTTACATCCACGCCCCTTGACTTGTACATGGTTCTACTTTATGAACCTGTCTCTCCATTCGTGGCGTCTCACCCAAGAAAGTCTGGCCCTCTTTCGAAGCAAATATTCAACATATCTTGCATACCGCTTAAAGCTAAGAACTTACTGCCTCCACAGCATTTGTTCATCTCCGTATATCCGCCCCCTCAATGCAATGGTTCGCTTCTTCTGCACAGCCTCACTCCCTCCGAAGCCAAGAACTGGTGTGGAGCAAGCGGCGTGCCGCTACCGTTCCTTCATGTACTAATAAGAGTACGGAGTACTGGTGGTCTTATTACTAACAGCAACCACACATGTGAGAAGCACTCGTCGATGAATTCAAATAAAGCGCGCATTTATTTATTCCTGGGCAAACCGAATATCCTTGATTCCACTTTCCTGCGCCGTGCGGCGGCCGGCAGCACCAGTGGGGTTTCTCAGCCGTTATTCTCCCACACAATCCAGTTATATCCCTGCGCCGAATTACATACACTATGCTCCCAAGGGGGTGACAAAAAA
>FWCC01000362.1:0-62272 GCA_900169235.1 Zarea fungicola
TGGGGGCGTGGCACAAGTATAGCTTCCATATTGGTAGTGCTTGGAGCGGGGCACGGATAATGCCCCTCCCGCCCCCTCATCCATGTCCTGTCCTGCTTCCGTTGACTAGTAGCAGACTAGACACCGGACCTCAATGCTTTGCCTGGACTCGCACTCCTGGTATTTCGTGTCCTCAAAGGCAGAGTGAAGCGCCCGTCGTGCCACGGCCTCATCCGAGTCAAAACACTTGATCAGAAGAACATCAGCCGGCGTCATGCCGTGCTTGTAGAACCATTGATGCGCAGGATTATGGCGCACAACCCAAGACTCCCCGACAAAGTCGTCTTCCGTCATTTCAGCCCCGACCAGATCCTTGTCCGGCACAGAGTTAGAATCGGCCACGGCAATGGGGTCCTTCAAGATGGGCTGGATCGGGCGCCAAACATTGATGATTTGGTATCGCCGGTTAATAATGTCATCCGCGTCGGCAGGAAGCTCCCAGCGCAGCCGTCGCTCAGCGCCCTCGTACGACTGATCCACGTGCGTTCGAGTGACTGGCCCGCGATTGGCAAGGTTCTTCAACCCGAGGTGATGCCACTGTGTTGGGCCACGGCGTACCTTGTGGTTGAAAATGTGGACAGTGCGTGCACCTGTGAGATTTTTCACGAGCTCCTCGCACTCCGCGTAGTAGAGGGTCTTGATTTGCTGCTCATCAGTAAACGTTGTCTCGGCGCTTTGATGCTGCAGGTACTGGAATCCGTGGCTGTCAAGGGTGTACTGTGCTTCATCACCGCTGACATCAGAAACCACAAACTCCCATGCTTTGTGAGGCCTCTTGTTGCTAATTCTTCCTTTTCCAATGAAGATTGGAGTCGGCTTCGATCCATCACCAGGGTCATCCCAGTAATTTAGTGTCGTTGCCACGTTGTGTTTTGTAGTTGGCGGTTGCGTAGTCATATTGCTGCTGGCGTTGAACTGCAGTATGTGGGTGCGCACACTATGGAATCCGTGGCTTCAGGGATCTACACTTTTCTGTAGTTTTGTTGCTTTATATCCGGCCGTAAATACGTGAACCAGGAGGAGAGCAACAGTCGCTAGTGAAAGTGAATTCAGTAAAAAGCGCTGCCAGCTAACTCACAACATGACTCAGCACGGTTACAATGCCTGCTGGCGCTGGCCAGGAAGCCTGGAGTTGGGCGACAATGCCCTGGCAAATCAATTGTCGGCCTAGTTCTCCGTAGACACTTGGACTCGGCAACACCACCAGCTTTGCGGGCTGCAACCAAAACCTGGCCGTTCTGTCGCCAACATGGATGAAGATTATGTTTTTGTCTCAAGATCTGGTGATGATGTGACATTTGATGATGTCCCTTCACCTTGGCTGGGGGATATTGATCAGTTCATTCAGCAATTAGAGCCGCAGCTCTGGCCACTAAATCGGTTTATCCACGATAACCCAGAACTGGGATACAAGGAATTTAAAGCACACGATGCCTTGACAAGATTTATGCAAGCCCGCGCAGGTTGGGAAATAACTCGCTCTGCATACGGAATGGAGACCGCATGGGAGGCTGTTTTTGATACTGGCCGGCCAGGGCCTGTTGTCTCCTTCAACGCAGAAATGGGTAAGTCGTGTAAAGGCTCACCTGCTGCATCTACTAACCTACAGCACAGATGCACTCCCAGGTCTGGGCCATGCCTGCGGGCATAATCTCATAGCTATGGTGTCTATTGCTGCTGGCTTGGCGACTGCCGAGATTCTTCGTCGCGGCTGCCTCTCCGGCAAAGTAATTATTATTGGGACGCCAGCTGAAGAAGGCGGCGGCGGCAAGATCAAATGCCTTGAGGCTGGTGCATACAAAAACACAGACGTCACGCTCATCTCACACCCTGGAATATTGAATAACAGCCCAATGGTTCGCACGACGGCATTCACGCGGTTGACGGCTGAATATCATGGCAAGCTAGCCCACTCAGCCAAAAACCCTTGGCAAGGCGTCAACGCACTTGATGCGCTGGTGATTGCGTACAACAGCATCTCGGCCATGCGCCAACAGACCAGACCCGATGATTACATTGGCATTCAAATTACAAACGGCGGAAACAAGGCTAATTTTATTCACGACTATGCCGCGGGGGCGGCTGTACTTCGCGCCACGACGGCCCCCCATTTAGAGGATCTGCAGCGCAAGGTCGAGGGCTGCTTCCGTGCCGGCGCCGAGGCCACGGGGGCGCGCGTTGAAATACAAGTCAGGCCGGGATACTTGGACCACATGCCAAATCGAGTTCTGGCAGCATCATTTGCAAAGCACTGGCAAGAATTGCCCAATGTCCCCGAGCCACCGCTGCCCCCGCCAGGGCAATTCACTTGGGTGAAGTCAAGCACGGATCAGGGAAACCTGAGCTACGTTTTGCCAAGCATGAACGTCAGTTTTGCTATTCCCCCTGGTCCGGAATCTGGACAACCGCATAGTCCGGATTTTGAAAAGGCATCGAAAACACGAGACGCATTTGCGAGCGCAATGAGAGTCGCGAAAGCAATGGCCGGTGCCGCGGTTGATGTCTACACGATACCAGGGCGTCTGCAGGAGATTAAAGACCAGTGGAAGCGCGACATGGAAGAACAGAAACTTTAATGGGTATCTTACACACGCGTCTCCAAGACGAACCACACAAGAGGTAGAATAATACTTCCACGCCCTCCTGTATTTGGTCGCCAACAAGCTTGGCAAAGGAAATTCTCATGCGGCAAACTGCGGTTGACAGTGAAAAGGGAATGCGAATGACGCTTGCATTTGTTTAGACCTACAAGGTAATACAACTGATAACTAGGCGAATTTTAGATGCCGCTATCCCAATTCATCGGCCCTCTGGCCGACTCGGGGAGGAGAGAGGGCTCATAACCGAATGGCGCCTTGTTGGCCAATGTAATTCATGCCAACCGTGTTCTGCGATATGTACTGTCTCCAGATATTTCTTCCATATCTACCTTACTATATATATTCTATCCATGTCGTGTCGTCCAACCCTACTCGGCTAGATTGGAGGCATGTTTTGGCGCGCAGCCCCGGCTTTTAAGTTGACAAGCAGTTTTTCGATGCATTAGTCGAATGTGAGAGTGCCCCAGCTGTTACCGATATAGTCGTCTGTTTTGGTTGGTTAGATACAGCTTTCACACGTGGATTCATCGAAAGGTAATGGCGTACTCAAGTTTAGAACAGTGCTGATAAAACCACCCGCGTTATCTCCACACTTGGCGGACAAGACACCGTTCCAGCTGTTGTATTCGACGTTTTGGCAGGAGCCCAGGAAATTTACGCTACAGCGAGGCGAGGGCCACGTGTTAAAAAAGCTACAATTTTAAAACAATTTAGAGGGCAATGTTGACTTACCCTCCCCAAGTTAGCACACCCCATGTGTTGCCAACCTTTTTGTTGAGGTCAAGGCTGCTGTACGGGTAACCGCCCTTGTTATCGCCGCAGTGTCCGGATAGAATCGAGCCGGCGAGCTGAGAGTCTTTGCAGCTATCTGTGTAGTGGACGCAGCTGCCAAGACTAGCGAAAGCCAGTACGGCAGCGATTTTGCATTGTGTAAAGTGCATTTTAGATTATGACACAATCAGACCGATTTGCTGCAATGTTGATGATGGATGGGGAAGAGTGTTCCTGAAACCTGCGCGCTGATTGTTTATATGAGAACCAAGCCCTATGCGACACTATTTCTGTAGTGGCAGAGCCCGACCCGGGATGTCACAAAAGAGGCAGGTGTGGCTGTAACTTCAGGACACTGGCGCCACGGTGCTGACAGTACTCCGTATTAGCCTCTAAAAATACAAGGAGCTCGGCTAGCCAGGGGACTCAATGTTAGTTTCCCCCGTGATTGTAGGATTCATTATTCTCAGAGTTAACCCCTGTGACCCCCTATAAGTAATCAATCTGCCTGATTAGTAGCAGCCACGTTCCGAAAGTGGTCTCTGCCGCAGCTCTCGAAAATTTTGTGCGTATGAGGAACCATCCCGGTTGCCTATGCAGCAACTAAAGCTGTTCCTACGGCAGAATTTGAATACTTGTGCGATTTAAACAACAAGGTGATTTTGATAGTGTCTAGGCGTTATGAAATGGCATCCCTTCCCCTTGTCTTGTGTTTTCCTGCGCGGGCCAGGGCTGAACTAATTATAACCAAGAGGCCTTTCTGCCTTGTCGCCCGCTGAGACGCCACTACAGGGCTCACTGAGCACTGTCCTATTATTGGCTACTGGTACATGCCACTATTTCCCACACCGGACTAATTTAGCTGCACATAATATGCTGCCGAGGCGGTGGGCCGTAAGCAGGACTAGGCACAGCCTGATCAGACTACCCCGTACAAGTTGGGCACCTCGCTCCATGCACAGCTCTGAGAGCGACAGGCACAGTGGCGGAATGAGATGGCCTTAATCCGTTGAAGTGGACCAAAAATTTAGATTACCACGAGGATATTTCCCTAACATGCCACAGGGCCAATTAGAGTGTGGCGGGCATTACGAAAACGGCAATGATGTGTTAAGTAGCTGAATGTTGCCAGGTATAGGTGCTCAGGAGCCTTGAAACAGAACTCATCACAGGCTACAGTCGCGCTCTTAGTTAAATCTAACATGCCACAGTTTAATCAAGCCTAGGTTTACACGAACTGACCCAAGTGTAAGAATTTACCACATCGTCAAGTACTACAGAGTCGCAGCGTCGCAGTTACTGCCCAGATTAAATGCAAAAGCGACTAGGTAAGGATGGGCCGATGGTCTGACAACATTTTGAAATCCCACACATCTGCGAGGCACCCAATCTATTCCATGACTATTAGGCTATTAGGTAAATACTTTCTTGGGAGGTGGGTACAATGCTGCAATTTCTCTTATTATAATTTTCGTTTTCGCGCATTAGTCGGATTCATATGTCTGTCTTGGCGAATCCTACCTTGATCCTTTGTCGGCGATGTCTCTTTTAGTCCTCAACCGAGCACCTCGGTTCCGAAAGAGTTCACAAGATGTGACATCCCTGTCGCCGGATTCCGCAGGAACAGGAACGGCATAATAAAATTACGCAGCTATCTGTTTAACAAGAATTATTATCTCAAAGAAACAAAAGAGACAGTTGTGGGAATATCGGTTCAAGGTCCAAGGCCCGCAAGTAGCAAGCGGGTTGGTGGGCGACTAGTCAGCTACACATCATAATAAGACTACAAAGATAATAGAACATTCGTTTAATTAATATAATTTTTAAGTTGCCGAGTCTAGTTTATGCATACCTTCTTCATATCAGGCTCCGAGGCTAAGGCGCAGGCAAGGCATCCTTCCTGCGGGGAGAACGGTCGGTCCACGACACGTGCGACTTGGTGGTGCATAGCAGTAACAGATATTTCGCTCACTACCGAATATTGAAAATTGAGACTTAAAACAAAAAGCCTTCATGCTACAGGGCTGTGGCTAATGAACAACACGCCGATGCGTACGAGTATAAAGCAATAATACTGCCGCTTTAGAAAGATAGCCCATTCGATTGCGGTTGCCCAGGCGCTATTTGAAACGTTTCGTGAAAACCCCACCACAATGCGTTACTATTCTGCATTCTCTTTTTTCTCTTTGGCTCTTGCGCAAGACTGGCAGACACGTCTGACAAAGCCGGCCATTCACCCCAACCTCGACTTTGTTGAACAGGGACTGCAGGACAACCTACCTGAGATCTCATTCACAGCGACGAAATGGAACAATAATCTCATTCCTAAAGAGTAAAACACATCAACATAATATTATAACGGACAGGATAGTCTACTGACATTGGGCGGTATAAAGATGCAAGAATCGCGTCGGCAATGCGAACGACTTTGACATTTATGACATTCGCTACTATGATGTGAGTATTCCAAAGGTCTTCTCAATGTCTAAGCGCTATCCTAATATTGTATCTATTTAGTGCGGTGATCCTTGGGTTTTATGTCATAACCGAAACTCGGCCGCCAGCGTCGACACAATTGCCCGTCAATTTAGCAAAGTTCCAATCGGCATGCGGCAGTGGGTGCGGGTTCTCATTGACGTGCCATCGACAGGTACATCGGCATACAACGCTGGGGGGACAATCTATATCAGTGGAGCAAATGGTCGTATGATTAGCGTTTTGCTTCACGAGTCTGCCCATTCAACCATGCAGGGTGGGTTCCCAAATGACAACTTTAATGATTTATTTTCTGGGTATGACAAGGATATTGGCGTTCCGGACTCCTATGCCCAGACGAACATGATTGAAAATCTTGCGCAAGTTACTGTCGTCACGGTTTTCGATTTGAACGTGCCTGGAGGAATTGCAAAGGTTGACCAAGACTCGTGGAAGATGCAGAACCAGATCAATGCAATGAAGAAATATGGTAAAATGGGCGGGTCAACGACTTCGCTCCATATTCCTGGCCAGGACAAGCCATGTGTTCATCACTTTCAGCTAGGCGACATTGTTTCAAAATAAGGCAGTTCGATTGTGGGATTAAGCCGCCTTAGGCAGAGGACAGCAAACTACGTCACAAACAGCATATAGCACTTAAGATCATACAAATAAAATTCACTTTAATTAAATAAACTGCAGGTCTATTGATACTAGTGCCGCGGTCCAATCTAGATGTGTAATAGCTTCCTCTATTTCGCCGCAGCTTTAACAAACCCCAGCTAGAGTCTGCAGGTAGACATTAATGTTAAGACCAGAGTCTCCCTGGATCGTAAACTCGCCGCTGTTCACATACATATTAGTTGACCGATAGGGCATTAATTAATCAGTAATGGCAAGAACTCACCCTGCCGAACCGCACGACCCAAGCAAGTAATTCACAGCAAATGCCACGTCCCCCAAATGAACATGAGTGTTCTCAAATAGATATGTATTACTAACGCAAACCTTTACGTTTTTCCCGTAGATCGTATACGTGCCCAATGCACCCAAGTAAAACAGTGGATCTTGAGGGGGATTCAGGGTGTTGGCTGCGATACTTTGCTGAAGATTCTGCGCATCAGCGACATCAAACTCTCCAATGTTGTCAACGAGAGGTTGGAGGCAGCCGTTGGCATAAGCCCTCGATGCAAGAGCACATGCAGTAACTGCAATTTGCATAATCTTGGTTGAGTACATTTTGAAAAGCTAGCTCTTGGATGAATAAAGTATCGTGTTGGTTGGACTGTTGATTTGCTTGAGAATTTCAAAGCGAAACAGCTCTCATTTTGTATTTACTCCTTCACATGAAATCAACCAAAATCTCACCAGTTGCTCAGCCTGCCATATGACCTATTTCCGGACACGCTATCACTCTTGGTTCCTGATTAATGATCATTATGTCCGAACCCGCAAGCTTCCAGGCCTCAAGCGGGAATGTGGCGCAACTACCCGAGCCGCCACAAAGTGATTACGGTGCGAAAGCTGGCAATTTAAAATGTAGTCTTGAAAATAAATTGTCGATTGAGTGCAGGTGCAACTCAATCTACCCGTTAAATGGATTTATAATCAATTTTAATCTCTCTTTCTATTTTTGAACTCGGATGACAAAGTTTGAGCCTTGGTTCAACAGTCTATTACCAACCTTTTTAGGTATTAAATTGTGAACCTAGCACCGTATATTGCTCTCTGAGTATAACAGCAGACTCGATTTGTATGGGGCGGAGAATTCATATGTCTCGCTTAACAAAAGTTACCCCACAAAATAGCATCTTATCTTAAGACGACGGCCATGTTATAACTACCTTCATCTCTAACAGCCTTTCCAGTATTTTCTGCCGTCAGACTTTGTGGTGCTCAACATAGACTTTAATATTCTTCAAGCCTCAAGTTCTCCGGTTGTAGCATGTACGTCAGGCTGTGGTGAGAATTAAACCAACAGCATCATTGGACGGATTAGTAAACAGATCAAAAATGTGGAGGATACTTGCGCATGATACAACTAAATAAGGCGAGGCGGATCCATTTTAGTGACCCATCGAACCTGAAAGATATATTATAGGCCATCTTGTAAGACCTGGTGGCTGAAGATGGATAGAAACTCTCCGAGACTGGACCTTTTGTGGCTGCCGAAACCCCAGGTCATCTGCCACTTTGAGTAGGCGAATGCTGACCTGCCTGGGCTTGGTTGATTCACTCTTTATGCAAGAGTTAAATTGGGCACACACGGTTGAATACGAAGCCTAGCTGACTGTTATATATAATGACCAACATAGACTATAACTCAGCCCGGCATAATGCCCTATCATGTTACAAGAATTTTGGGTCACTTTTTGATTACAAAGCCATGAAGAACAGGGCTCAGCAAGGGAGAGCGTTGCAGCTACCTGATTAGGTGACTGAACAAGCTACGATGCCTTGCTTTGGATGTTGGTTGGTGTTGTGTTGATGTCCTGCGATATGGCCTTTCAGAATCTTTATAGCATAACTTCCGACTTTTGTTTCTTAGCAAAGCAAAGTAAACAAACAAAGCATATGATAGACTAATATGAATAGCTGGTTCTCCTACTTTCAAAATTCAACATATAATCTAGTGGTAACAACGATGGTTTTATAAACCTTTTACAGTGCCGTTTTTTGGTGGAAAGCAGTGTAAAGGCTGGGAGGCAAGAGACGATCAGCCCTAGGGATAGAACATCCAAAGAGGAGCAGAAGTGGCGAATTTCATAGCAAAGAATTGACATGATTCATGGACATGCTTACTCGTTGCCAAATGAGCGGGCTTATCCACACATTTTTATTTTCGCTCTCCCACCCTCACCCTCCCACTCTCCCACTTTAAGACTCTCTCTCTGTCTTATTAGGCGCGGGATTCCCGGAAGCCAAGCCATATGTGGTGGCGCCAAAGCGGAGGCAGTGCCAACTGGCAGACCGGCGGCTGATGGTCTTGAATCTTTAAGTCTTGCGTTTATTTTACCCTTTTCAGTACTGAGCTATAGACGATGAATGCCGCTGCGCATAGAAAAACTGTCACCAATCGCCATACTTTTGAGTCGTACAAATAGGTTGTCATGCTCTTGTTAGTTAACTAATTAGTACAGAGTAGACCTGATCACTTTCCCACGCCAATCAAAAGCCACTTGTGGAGATGTTAATTGGAACAGCTTGAGCCTGCCTCTGCAGTCCTGCCAAGCTTTTTTCGGGCTGGGTTCCGAGTTCACGATTCGGCAAAGACTGGGATTGAAATCCAAAACGGCGTTTTGTTAGGCAAACGACTTAGATCTCGTCTAGACAACCGCTGCCTTGGGTCAAACATCGCTTTATCTTGGGCAGGACCTTTTTAGCCTAGCCGTTAATACAAACTGGCCAACACCCAGCCCTGGACAGTCCCGGTTAGCACTACATTTTAGCTCCCTTCCCCTTGCGTCTGTTTAAGCAATGCCGGATTTTGCCAAGACTCCGACGTGCTAGGTCCGATTCTTTTCTCCAAGCATTAAGATATCTCGAACCATCCCCAGACCATCCAAAGTGCGACATGAACATTTGCTTGCAAAATTCCGCAGAAAGAACTGTTAAAGGAATCAAGTATCGGCGACATGAAGCCTGAGGGGTATCCCGACCCTGCGCAGGACCTCGAAGGTCATGGTCCCTCGCCGGGCCGGTCGCGATTAACATCGGTTTCAATCAGCAACGATGCTCAGGTTAATATTTCGCCATTCATTGGTAGATTGGGAGCCAGTGGACGAGGAGGCTTGCAGCGCAACTCCTCAAACGAGGATCTACTCAAGGCACTGCCCGACGCAGCGCCTTTGATGAGCGTGTCTGAGCAATTCGCGCTTCGCCCATTCCTCACAACAGCGCTATGGAAGGCAGCCTTGATGGAAGGAGTTGGTAAGCAACATACAAGCCTGATGTCCAAAAAAAATGCAAGAAAATTAAGAACGCGATACCCCAATCACAGGATCCATGCTGCTTGTTTGGGTAACAGTCTACGCCAACAGCTCACCACCAACCTCAGTCCGACCCGAAGCTCCGACGCCGCGATGGGGACTCTTCGACAATGCGACATTCCTTGGCCCTCTGGTTGGTGGCGTACTAAACTTTTTCTTTGTTAGCATGTTCATATTCTGCTTTGGAGGAGTGACCGGAGCTCACCTGAACCCGACCATCACCATTGCGACTTTTTTCGCTCGTCTTTGCTCACTTCCCCGTGCGGTGCTGTACGTCCTGTTCCAAACGGCCGGCTCGGCGATTGGCGGCATTCTCGCCCGCGTGGCTTACGGTAGTCGTGATTTCAAGACTGGCGGATGCTGGATGCTTACCGATCTTATACCCGTCCAAGACGCATTCGTTATCGAGCTCATGACATGCCTAATTCTTCTCTTTTTCGCTTTCGGAACTGGATTGGATCCAAGGCAGAAGGAGATAATTGGGCCGACTCTGGGTCCATTCATGGTCGGTATATCGCTTGCCAGCTTGTCATTTGGAACCGGATTTGCGCGGTATGGCTACGGTGGAGCGAGCTTGAACCCTGCGAGATGCCTCGGGTCATATGTCGGTAGTCAATTCCCGAGTTTCCATTGGATTCATTGGTACGAGTCACAGTTCTTAGAATACTGCAAATGCGCATACTGACGGGCACATAGGATCGCCGACATTGCAGCCTGCGCCATACATGGCTTCTTTTACCATCTGGTACCACCGTGGAAGGGACAGCTGTAATAAAGCGATGACTTGCACATACAGTGAGCCTCGGGAGCCGCCCGGGAGCAAGCTGCCGGGCAAAAGACGGCCGCGGTTGCCAGATGAAACCAGCTCGCATCGGATTGCATCAATCGTTTCAATCAGCATAGGGAATCAAAAACAATTCCGCCAAATTATTACGTTCTTTTACACTTATTGGATGCTAGAGGCCGGCAAGAATCCGGATGGCGATACGTCACACAGTTTACGGCCATGCTGCTTGGATCCTCGCCAAGTTTGGGCCGGACAATGGGACAGCAGGACACAGCTATAAAGTTCCAAAAAATCCGGAGCCTGCGTTAACATATGTTTATTGAAATGATTAAGCACAATTTATCAACTAAAACGTAACTTTCCATCAATGGACGTATCGGAAACCGACAATTCGCTTCTCTGGACTTGCGCCAGCTTGCACCCCTCCAGTATCGACATCCTCCTGTTCGGCACGCTCAAGCTTCTTGTTCTCCCGGATCAGAACGAATCTCAATATCAGAGAGATGGCAGCGACCACAACACAAATAATAGTGTTTGCTGTTCCACCTGGAATATAGCGCGGGCTGGCTGATGCTGGATACATGTACGACCCATAAATGGATGCCAGATTACCCGTCATGTTGCAAATGGCAATGCATGCCGAGCGCTTGACCAATGGCCTAGGAAACGTGTTGGCGATCCAAGGCAAGATGATGGTATCTAAAAGGAAACGGTCAGAATGCCGCCGCATAGGTATAACTCATCGTGCACTTACAGGCCGACATGGCGCCCATGGGCATCAGAAACATGGCAAAAAACCTGGGACCAACAGCAGTAGTGGCCGTGGCGATGGCGTTTCCCACCGCCGCCATGAGCATCAAACATGCGATGTGAATCGAGCGATCTTTGGTTCGTGCAGAGGTGAAAGTCACGCAAATTGTTGTAAGAAATGTTGCAAACTGGCATTTTGTGAGCAATTCCACTTTCCGATGTACTTGGGACAGGTTTGATTCGAGTACTCACCCATACAGGAGCCGTAAGCCAGAGTGTGGTAATCTTGCCATATCCAAGAGTGTTGACAATCGCGGGGAAGAAGTACTGGAATGTCTGGCTGAGTACACTAATGTGCTGGAAAGCCACAAAAATGTAGAGACGGTAGTCGGACAGCGCGAGCTTTGCACCCGCCCAGGCGGACTGCTCAAACCGCGCATCTTCTTCGTTGATATCGGCCAGCAAGCGCCATGAGGCATATGCCTTTTCTTCTTCATCCAGCCAACTTGTCGTAGCCGGGTAGTTGGGCAGAATGTAGGCAGCACACAATGCAAAGAAGATGGTCGCGACCCCTTCCTATACCTTGTCAGCACTTGCTCCATGCAAATGTTTCCGTTTTTTTTTCGGGCATCCAGTCTCGAACTGTCCAGTCTCGAATTCTCAAATTTCACTCACAATGATAAATAACCATCTCCAGCCGGCAATGCCCAGCCGGCCATCCAAATGACCCAGCACACTTGCCGCGATGACACCCCCAAAGATGTTTGCAATTGCGTTACCGGAATAGAACCAAGACACACGCCGCGTCAGCTCGGCCCTGGTGTACCAGGAGCTCATCAGAAAAATAGCGCCTGGAAAAAATGGTGCCTCGACGAAGCCTAGGACGAACCGTACAGCGATGAGGCCACCAAAGCTATGAACCGCAGCATTGCATGTCGACACAACGCCCCAGATCATCATGGCACCGCTCAAATACAGCGAAGGACGCACCCGGGTGATCAACATGTTGGATGGCAGCTGCATGAGAAAATAGCCAACGAACAAGATGGATGTTGCGAGATTAAAGTCTGTGCCTTTCATGTGAAGGTCCTTCTCGAGGTTACCCTGCCGGGCTTGTGCCAGGTTGGATCGGTCCAGAAAGTTGAGTGCGTAGATGACGACGAGAGTGGGCAAGAGCCGAACGTCGACCTTGCGCAGTAGCTTTTCCGATTGCGCTGCATGCCATGCCTCGTCCTGCGCCTCAAAATGCTCGACAAATTGCTGCAAGGCGTTTGCCGTAGAAGTATTAGGCGCTGCTACATTCTCCTCCATTTCGGATACAGGCTTGGCTAGTTCCGTCATATCGAGGCAGTCGAGATCAACAGATGTCAGGGTGCCCTGGCGTTCGCAGGAGAGTTTTTGTGGTTTTGACAATGCGTCAAAATTGCAGCTCATTCCTAAACTGAGCAGTTAGATGAAGTGAAGTTATCGAGGGAGAGCTCCGAATGAGATCCTTTATAATATACCAGGTATGAGTGAGCTACCATACCTCTTGCTGAACGGCGGGATCATCTGCCGCGAAGAACCGTCTCACGCATCAGACAACTATGAGACTAGCGAAAGCCATATTCATATCAGGTTCCGAGAAATATGCGTCTGCTCTCCTTTCTGGGGTAAAAGCATTTGAAGATCTGGGGAAGTGGGTATAATGGCCTTGAGGGGCAGCCATGAATCGCGTCGGGGCATTGATGCGCCGGTTCACGAGTAGCGAGCGTCCGGCACTCGTTTGCCGCCATTACTAGCCAGCCCGGTGTAGTGAATTTAAGCTAAAAAATTATTCGGTTAATTTAAAAGCGGGCATGTGAACCCGGATTATTGAGTGAAGCTGCCGGACCGAGCTTGCGGTCCTCGTGATCTCGAAACACGAGCTTCTTTTTCCGACGCGGCCACATAATCGTGGCAGGACCCTACACCGAATGAACAAAATTCAGCATGTATTTTGCATGATATAACGAGCTTTATTCCTATTTACACCCTCAATTTCGAAATTGCGGATCCTTGCCTCACTATTTATACAGGCCACACTCAAAGCCAGTCGCCATCCAGCTCCGACCCAAAATGACCATTCCAGGTGCCGGCAAAGTCTCCGACATCGAGTAGTGGTATCGTGGGTACGTCGAAGAAGTCAAACTCCGTGTTTCCATGGCCAGTTAATCTACCAAGCCGATTGTATAACCCATACGCAGTTCGCCGAGTATCGTTGAAGATTTCGAGCCCAGTAGGCCCTCCGGGGTCATTTCTCGTATCCAGAATCAGCTGAATTAGGTCACTGTATTTTCGGGCACACTGCCACCGTGTAGATAGCTCCCTAAGCGTGCTCATGAGTGGCTCCAGATCGATGGGCGTGGACCCGGAAGTGTTCTCATAGCCATTGGTCCAAATTATGATTAAACTTCGAGCAGCTACCCAAACGACAAACGCAAACATGGGACCCAGTTGATCCAGCTCGTGCGACTGAAGGGAAGAGGAGAGAGTAGCCACATCTTTAATTGCTTGACGACAACGAGCACGAGCAGAGGACGACGGTAGTAGATAGGGAGATGTCGTGGAAGGAAATGCCGCAACCGTATACATGCGTATATTAATACTGTAATCGCATGAAGAAAGTCAGCACGAATTAATACGCTCGGGCTGCCAGGCTGTAGTTCGTAACAAAGTGAAAGACCTACAGATAGAATGTACTTCGAACAATCACCCACATAGGGTCAAAGGATGCTGGTGGGTCTCGTACTGCCGACGGCAGGTTCTCAAACCAGGTTGAGATGGTTATGTCAAACCGACGAAAGCTACTTTGCCATTCCTGGCAGTATGCGCGGAGCGAATAGTCAAGCGGCTGGATCAAAAGTTGATTGGAACGATCCAGCAGCGCCAGTGCGTCAACATAGTGATGCCACGGACTGCATTGTGGTGTGTGAGAGGGCCTCGATTGGCCCATCGGCTGGAACCACTCAACAGGCAGAGTTTGGCCCCAGTCATCTTCGCTGTCGGGATACGGCAGTCTGATGCCTTTAGTGTCCGTGCCGCCGTACTGGCCATGGGAGACACTAGAGAGCCGGTCAAGACTATATATGACCCAGAACAACCGGCGCTTCTCCTGCGTCTCAATGCACGACAGATCTAGCCCTTCATCTGGGTCCTCATTCCTGACGAGTGGCGTATTGGTTTCGACGCCGATCGCAGCAGGGCTTCTGGCTAGGCTGAGTTGTTTCGCGGCCGTGGTAAGCATGGTCATAATATTCCAGGTTCGAGGTCCTTGCCCCTGAGCTATTGCATCTATAGCCAAGAGAACAAGCGACTGGGTAGAGATAAGAGTACATGTGTCAACTGTTTTCAACAATACCTGGTCCCGCGAGGTCTTTACGTAGGCTTCACGGACTTCCGGCAGCGGATCTGGCTTCTTCCAAAAGCGAAATGCGACGACGACTATCCCATGGAGAAGAAGACGATTCTCCGGCGCAAATATGTTGCTCACGAATGTCGGTTTATAGAATAGTGGCGCCCAAGGATAGACTAGCTCAAAGAACAAATCGACAAGCTCGCGCAACACATCCTCGGGCGGTAGATCTCCTCCCAAGCGGTTGACGTCTGTAAAACTGAAGAGTGGCATTTGCTGCATCACCGCTTGGGCCGGTGTTGAGGTGAAGGACGCTGAATCAGGAATTTGCTGTGAGTGTGGCCAGATGCGATCATGGCCTTCAGTTCCACTGGTCGCCGGAACCTGCATGCCAGTTGCTGCACCCTCAGTATGGGAGCCACTGATTCCGGGCACAGTCTCTTCTTGGTGACTCTCCAAGGGCTCTGTAACGGTTGCTGCACTATTGGCATCGGCCGGCACGTTTTGGTTGTCCCCAACCTGGGTTCGAATGTGGCGGAGAACCTCCTGAACAGTGTGTCCAATTTGCCCCATGTTGTCCTCCAAGAGCGATAGGCGGTGCTCGAGAGCCTTCCCATACCCAGGACGAAGTCCAGGCTGGCCCTTTTCACGATAAATACAAGAAACCCCTACCTCATTATTAGTGAATTATACGGTAATGTCGGTAACTGTGTAAAAGATTGCCCTTTACCCTTGCGGCGACAAGTTTCACATTGCGGGCGGCCACTATCACATCGGGATTTCTTCACTTTGCAAGTTTCACATCTGGCCCATTTAGCGTGTCAGAATTCGTCTATTTATTAAATGAAATAACGGTACACTGCCTCTCACAACTTACGCTTTGGACAAGACTCGCGCCCGCTTGCTGGGTCGCTCCAGATCACTGTTGGTAGCTGCTCCACCGTGACCATGCGCATTGTCAGACATCACGTACGAAAGTGTAGCTCAGTGAAAGGAATACTACACGACAATGGTCTCATTGACATGATGAGATGAAAGAATGGCATTTGGCGGAATACCCGCGGAAAGCTCAAGCCCCATGATGGTGAAGGTCAGCCAGTTACCAGTTAGCTAACGGAGTGGCACAATAGTGTCCACTAATAAATGTTTTAGTGGCCTGAAACCAGTTCTACGAATACGCCGTGACTCGCTGTCTCCTGCACCGCTTGGCTCCAGAACCTACCGCTGTACTCATAGAGTTTAGTTGCGTCTCGCACTGTTTGTAAAACCTGAGCCAGTCTATCTATTTGGTCTGAACCTCTCACTCTTGTGCAACAGACAATAGCAGAGTACAGCAGTGAGTCAGTTGTACTCAGTTAAAGCTAACGCGTTGGTCGCTGCTCAGCAGGACCGGCGCAATGATACAGCGGGCCATTACCAAGCCACGCCGTAACCACCGAGTCATATCCACTGAAAAGTCAAGCTAGCCGTTGTTGGAGCGTAAATTCCGCTTCGGTGAATCTTCGTGCCGCATGGAGAATTGCTGTGTTTTATGACTGTTAAACTGGGAGGGGAGGGAGAGATCCTGGATGAACGCCGAGAACTTTGGAGCAGGCTCCATTTGTTGTGTTATGGATACGACTGCTCTTCTTACAGCTGAGATTATATGTAGAGCTGCCTCAGCCGTCGAATCCAAATCCAGAGAAAAAGGTAATTTTGAAACATGGTTGCTTCAACACTTGCTCTCGAACCGTGTTAATTCGCATTGCCTTTTCTTAAAATGAAGATTCTCATCACTGGCGCTGCCGGTTTCATCGGGCAGATTGTGGCCAAAGCCTTGCTGGAGGACCATGGTCATGAGCTCATCCTCACAGATGTCAACGAGCCAGCCATTCCAAGTGGTTTGAAGCACGCACACCGTGTTAAAACTCTCAAAGCCGACCTTTTAGAATCGTCCGCAAGCCTCGCTACGGCCGATCTGGATGCTGTCATCCTCCTCCATGGCGTCATGTCGTCAGCCGCAGAGGCGAACCTGGAGCTGGGATATCGTGTTAATGTGGATGCCACGGTTGCGCTTCTCAACAGTCTCCTCAAGACATGTCCAGGAGTGCGAGTCATATATGCATCAAGTGAAGCCGTCTACGGAACACCCGTCCCAGCGCATAATGTGACGGAGAGAGACGTGGCGACGCCGGAAATGTCATATGGCTGCCAGAAGCTGATATGTGAAACAATTATAAACGACTACACGCGTCGGGGCCTGATCAATGGCTTCTCGCTTCGATTTCCCACCATCTCTGTTCGTCCGGGCGCGCCAAGCGCTGCCGTTTCGTCGTTTCTTTCGGGAATCATTCGTGAGCCTCTGAATGGACAGACGTGCCTGATTCCACTCAAGGACCGTTCCTGGCGTCATTGGATGTGCTCTCCCAAGACTTTGGTGCACAATGTTCTTGTAACTCTCACACTCGCGCGCGACTCACTCCCGCCGCATAGACGGGTAATCAACGCACCAGGGTTCGCAGTTACGATTCAGGATATGATGGATGCACTGGAGGAGGTTGGCGGCAAGGATAAGCTGGCTTTCGTGAAAGAGGAGAAAGTCGAGTCGATGCAGCCACTGCTGTACTCTTGGGCCGACGACTTTGATAACTCTCTAGGCTTGTCACTGGGAATGAAGCAGGATTCCTCGTTTGTGCAATCTGTTCGGGATTACGTCGACGGCCTGGAAGCAGAAAATATGTGCAAATAGACTGTATGAGGTAGTGGGTAAAATAAATTTAATTTTCTCGAACTGTCGCGTCTTTCTTCGTTTGATACTTTTTTTCTCTCTACCTTGGGGTGCTGAGTTTGGCGCTGGGGGCTGTTATTGTATCCCGTCTTCCTACGTCCGTAATTCGGAGTAATATCACGTCAAGTGGAGAAAAAAAGTACATCAATTTGTTTCTTTAAACAAGCGTCTATTTGCTGTATTCTAAATCTACCCTAACTCAATCTATGCCTTCCCTGTTGACCCGAGCCAATCCATATTCTCCTCAATCACTTTCTGCATCGCCATAGTCTGCTCTTCAATAACCTTCGTTAGTGGTACTTTTCCAACAAGTTTGGCTCCAACAGTGCAGTACGCCTCGGTGACCGGCCCGTTGATGTTCATTTTCGCCATTCCAGCCTCAATGCACTTTGCTATCAGTTCGCCTTGAAAGTACTTCTCATGTGCGCCGTGGAGAACAAGTCTCACTCGGTCACCAACTTGGGCGGCGATACTGTGCAGACGTGGAAAGTCTAGCTGCGGACCACGGGGTCCATATTCTCCATGTACGTTGCCGAAAGCGGGAGCAAGCCAGTCAATACCAAGTTCCACAAACTCCTCTGCCTGCTCGGGCGTCGTCAGAATCTCTTCCATCCCTTCTGTATCCTGAATTCCATCCTCGCAGCCATTAATGCGACCAGGCTCACACTCTGTGATGATACCGCGGGCGTTGCAGTACTGGACCAGCTCGCGGCTCAATCTCATATTTTCCTCTCGCTCATAGTGGCTCATGTCCACCATGATGCCGTCGAAGCCACCCAGATCCGCGGCCCGTCGGATGATGTCGGGTGACTGCGCATGATCCATGTGCACTCCAATTGGAACAGATGCCTTGGTCGCCGCTTCAGCAGCAGCGTGGAGTAAGAGGCCGTCAGCGTACTCGATTGACCACGGGAAAAGCTGGATCAATGCCGGTGACCGCTTGGCTTCGGCTGCGCGGACTGTCGCCACGATGGCTTCGACATTGTAGCAGCATACAGCCGCAATTCCGTATTTCCCTTTAAAGGCAGCGTCAACAATAGCCTTGGCACGGTTGTTTTGTAGCTTGAGTGCCATGCCATTTACTCCACCAATCGTGCCGTTCGTCAATTCAGGCGCTACCTCGTGAATAGAACCCATTGTTTCAAAATATTATGTTTGGATTTAAAAAGAAAAACACTTATGCTGGAGATTTGAAATTATGAATCTTTGTAGACTTATATGATACGAATCAGATCGGTTTTTGTACTCTATCTGGTAGCGTCCGGCCTCGGATCGAGGACACCGGTGTAAGTCCGCCCGGACCGGATGACCAACATGCCGGGCACACACACGACCGGTGTAATAGATTTACCGTGACTTGTGGTTCTTTTTGCTGCTTTATTGGGAATATTAAATCAGAAATGACCGTTACTTTGCTTTAGGAATATTTACTTACCGTGGACAGTCTGCTATCCCACAGAACGTAGCACGACCCATTAAATTTCACCAAGGGCCGGGCATGTGGCCAGGAATGAATTGCTTAAACTTCTTGGGCTTTTATTACACAAACTGGCACGCACAAAGGTAAATTCAAATAATTTTATTAACTACATCAATTAATAAATTTACGGCAGTGAGTAGCCACCATCAATGACCACGTCCGACCCTGCGATTTGTTAGCTTTGGTTACCTCGGTCTGGATAGAGCAGGGCTTACCAGTCATGTAGCTGCTAGCATCGCTTGCAAGGTAGACATAGGTTCCTTTGAGCTCAGAAGCCTTGCAAAGGCGTCGTCCGGGAATCATTGAAAACCACTGGTTTCTCCATGCCTCGGGATGAACCAAAAGCACTGTTTAATAATTAGCAAAATGCCCGTGAATAGAATGGGAAGTCATATCAGCATACTATCAGTATCAATATAGCCCTAGAGTTGACTCTTGTTAGCAAATCTTTCTGCAATCTTGCATTCAGTGTCTCGGATTACTTACTGGGGAGACACAGTTAACTCTGGCAAAGTCTGTCCACTCCACAGAGAGAGACCTTGACAGATGCACCAGAGCGGCCTTGCTCGAGTTGTAAGCCGCTTGCGTCTGCGGGACATTTACAATCCTGGCGGAAATCGAAGCCGTGAAGATGATGGATCCGCGGTGGGGCTCGCTCTCGCCGCCCTGCTTCCATTGTCTTTCAAAGACACGGGCCGCAGCTTGGGCAGTCCAGAAAGCTCCGTTCACGTTGACGTCAAAAATCTCACGGAACTTGTCTTCAGGGTAGTCCTTGGCGGGGATGTGGTCTGCAATACCGGCATTGGCAACCGCAATGTCCAATCTTCCACCACCCAGCTCATTAGCGACCCGGTTGACTACATCTTCAATTTCAGTTCGTGATGTTACATCCGCCTTGTAGGCTCTGACTGCCCGCCCATTGTTGGCTGATGAGATGCTGGCAGCGAGTTCATCAGCTTCCTGGGCTGGGGTGCTTGTGTAAGTGAAGGCAACCTTGGCGCCAGCTTCAACCAGTCCACGAACGACCTCTAGACCAATACCTCTGGAACCACCAGTGACAATTGCTGTCTTGCCCTCGAGGCTGAAGTGCGAAAGCACTGGACTGGTGGGGTTGGGGTGCGGAGCCAGGACCATTTTCGAGTTTGTATCCGGGGTATGGTAAAGTTGAAACAGGTATCAATACTCCGTATTCGGTCAAGTATGATTGAGAAGCAAGAGGATTGTTGGTAATTTATTTTTGACTAGGTTTGGCTTGAGGACGCCTCAATTATACTCAGTCAAGGCTGCATCATTTTAGACTAGTGTGTTGATCGTCCAGCTGGACAAGTCCGGTGCCTGATTCCGTATTGCCCACCACATTTTCGGTCCACATATTGAGTGACGGGCGACTGTCGCCCCTGGTACGGACAAATGGGGAAATCTACACAGAAAACGCCCCCGGCATGGGTTGACAGGGATCCCTTGCCTTCGCCTACCTATGGCGAAGTACGCCGTAGACGTATAGGGTATATTCCAACATGGAAGCGGTCGTCTTTTTTCTTTTGCTTAAAAATCTGGGATTTTAATAGTATTAAATCTGATAAATTAGGATGCACATTTTATTCAACTACACTCGTGACAAGTCCACTTCCTGTCCACTTCCTGTCCACTTCCATGTACTCTGATTGGTTGAGAAGCCGCAGTTCTTACTTACAGTGGTCACATCTTGCCCATTCCCTCACAAATTCCAGCCGATTATCTTCCGGTCAATGCAGGATTCCAAACACTTTAATTTTAGAAAACCATGAAATTTATTTTATCAAATTTTTTCTCTATCAAACACCAACTCCCGAAATCATAACCTTCAATGTCGACTCTGATGCCTCCTTGACTACTTCAAACGCCTCCAGAGACTCTTTAAATTTGTACCTGTGTGTAATAAGGGTGCTGGGCTTCACCTTGCCAGAGGCAACTAGTTCGACAGCAGCTGGGTAGCAGCCAGTCGTGTAACGGATTGAACCCTTGACATTGAGTGCCCTGATGCAAGCTGTCGTGATGGGGAATACAACATTCTAGAAGCTTGTTAGCACATGAATTTATATGGTGGCAGATTTGCAAGTGACCGTACCTCTTTGCCCATGCCGGCCTGAACATAAGTACCTCCCTTCTTGGCAGCAAAAATACCAGCCTGAATGCAAGGCTCGGCACCAGTACATTCGAGAACGACGTCTGCGCCCTCTTCAATTCCAAATTGCTTGAGGATCTTCTCCGCATTCTCACGGGAAGCCTCAACTGGATCCAAATTAGGGTTCAGAGATCGCTCCGAGACGTACACCCCGTCGGCTCCAAAGTTCTCTGCAAAGGCTGCTCGCGACTTTGAGATGTCGACGCCAATTACTTTCTTGGCACCATAGCCCTTGGCAACCGCCTGACAGAGAACTCCAATAGGGCCGCAGCCGAATACAAGGACCGTCTGTCCAGCACGCAGATCAGCGACCTTGCAAATCTGGACTGCCACGGCCACAGGCTCGACAAGAGCGCCCTCTTCAGCAGTCATGTGATCAGGAATAGGATAGCAGTAATCACCAGCGACAATGTAGTATTTCTGTAGCGTCCCATCCCATGGCGGTGTGGCGGCGAAGACGGTGTCATCGCACAGGTTGTATGCTCCTGACCGACAGTGGTCGCAGCTGGAACGAGATCAGTTTTGGCATTTTTTATTTTTATTTTTTATAACTTGGGGTGATAAAATCAAGTAGACTTACCGTCTGCACGGGACACCCGGCTCAATTGCAACCCGATCGCCCACTTTAACATTCTTGACTTTGCTTCCCACCTCGACAATTGTGCCGGCACTCTCATGACCCAAAACAATAGGGCTGTTCAAGACAAAGTCACCAATACGGCCACGCTGCCAGTAGTGAACATCACTGCCGCAAATACCAGTCTGCTCAATATGGACGCGTACATCATACTCGTCCCGCAGCTTTGGTATTTCTCTATCCTCAAATGAGACAGACCTGATGGACTGCAGAACAAATGCTGGGTTCTAGTTTTGTCAGTATAACGCCTTCACTGAAGACGATCGTCATCCAACTTACGATTTCTGACATGTTGATGTAAGTGGGGGGTGGCAACAACTCGACGAAAGAGTACCAATAAAATGCCAATAATGCGTAAAATGAAATGAAATTCAGTCAAGGTCGCAGTACAATGTTATGACCAGCCGGTTAAAATTGATTTTATATTAACTACCGTGATTTATGATCCCGTTTCCGAAGTGAGCGGAATGTGGGTGTGTCTGGGCCTGTCGGCGGTGCGTCGACCGAGGCGACAATTGGCCGCGCTTCAGGCAGTTCCACCGCATCCACCTCCCTGGCTGTCCAGGGTGACAGTTTACCGAGTTGCATTTCCCCTGGTAGCTTCGGCCTTGGGACCCGGGCCACATAAAATTGCATGAACGGGAAGGTGTGGTCAAGACAGAGTAAGTCTATCGGGTTTGCGTTGTTGGAGTTACACAATTATTTCTTATTATTTTTTACTATATACTCTTTTCCTGTTGAGTATGGAGTCAACATACCAGGAACTTGCAAACATCATCACCACGCTGTATGACAGCAGAAAGGCGCAAGCACAGGCAAGCGATACACCACCGAACAATCAACGAATCCTTATCGCACTAGCCGGAGCCCCAGGATCTGGGAAATCTACGATTGCGGAAAATGTGATGCAGAAGCTTCGTGATTTACCGCAATCCCCAAGCATATGCATCGTGGGAATTGATGGCTTCCACTTGGCCCGTGAGCAATTGAGAGCCCTGCCCAATTCAGAAGAGGCATTTGCGCGACGCGGCGCTTCATGGACTTTTGACGCCGCTGGCGCAGTGAACTTGGTGCATGAGTTGAGAGACAGCTTCCGTCTCCACGATGTCATGGTACCAACGTTCGATCATCGGCTCAAGGACCCAGTTGCAGGGGGCCTTGTCGTCACTAAAGATACGGAGGTGTGTATTGTGGAAGGAAATTACGTCCTCAGCGACGAGGGTGCCTGGGTTGGAATTGCGGATTTGATGGACGAAAGGTGGCTTGTCCAAGTAGATGCGGCCTTGGCGAGGACTAGGATAGCCACCCGGCACCTGGCCGCCGGCATTGAACCAACACTTGAGTTGGCATTGGCCAGGGCGGACTACAATGACATACCAAACGGCAGTTTTGTAATGGAGCATACCAAAGGCCGACACGACAGAATCATTCATAGCATAGACGAGTCTTGATGTAGATTGACAATGAATAGTAATTGTGAACGAATAAGTCATCTATTTTTGGAAGGGCCTAGGTCAGCCACTTCAAAATCATCAACATCACGACTCGGGTGAAAAAAGCGGCTTGGTAAGAAGAAGCCCGGGCCACGGTTACTGTGTACGTATTTCGGCGTGAGAATCCTTTTGCCTTTCATTCTACTATGGCCAGAGAGCGGTTACCTCTCACCTCTCCGCAAGTCCGGAGTGAGCTTTCCGAGGCGTCTTACGTCTGCCTGTTGGCTTTAGCAGCCATCGGGGCCACAGGGGCCACAGTTGGCCGACCAGACAAGCCTTGGGCTTCCACCAACGGCATGCTGTGCCTCACTCGCTCCATTCGTAATTTATGACCAATATAAGTCGGCAGTTTTAGAATTTCAATTATAGACACTATATTCTTCCTGTCTCTTACGTTTCGAGTTTCTACCCCGCCATTTCTTCAGTTCACTCTAGTTGCACAGCAAAGCAAACATGGCCACTAATGGAAGAGTTTCAATCCGGGCACCCAACCCACCAGTTGAGGACAGTGTTTTCAAGTCTTTCCGACTTGACGGGCGAACAGTTGTGATTACTGGCGGTGCTGGTGGAATTGGTTATGAAATTGCACGGGGCCTTGCCGAGGCCGGCGCAAATGTGAGGATATTTCAATTCCCTGCGCATCGCCTGCATTATTGACAGATTTATTTTTAGCTTGCACTCTGGTATCTCTCATCACCAAAGGCCGAGAAAATGGCAAGCCAAGTTTCTCAAGAATTCAAGGTCAAGGTCAAGACTTACAAGGTCGATGTGCGCGACTACAAAGCCGTTGAGGCTGCTGTTGCCACGGTTGTCGAGGACTTTGGCCGCCTTGACGTTCTGATTGCCAATGCTGGTGTCCCCTCCAAGGCAGGTGGCCTTGACGACAAGGTCGAGGACTGGGACAGGGTCCGCGCAATTGATTTCGACGGAGTGTACTATTGTGTGCGCGCCGCCGGACTTGTGTTCCGCAAGCAGGGTCATGGAGTTGCTGTGTTGACTGCCTCGATGAGCGGACACGCTGCCAATGTCCCTCAGGAGCAGACCTGCTACAATGCCTGCAAGGCCGGTGTCGTAAGTTTTCCAAGTCTTTCCAGATTCTTGGGTCTCCTTTTATAATTTACTAAGTTGCTGTCAAGATTCATCTGGCCAAGTCACTCTCTGTTGAGTGGGCGAAATGGGGCGGCCGCATCAATTCGGTGTCCCCTGGCTACATTGATACAGAAATCTCAGGGGACTGCCCCTTTGAAATGAAGGAGGAATGGTTTAGCTTGACTCCTTTGAGGAGAGACGCGGATCCACGAGAGCTCAAGGGCATTTACTTGTATCTTTCTAGCGACGCCAGCTCGTACACCACTGGTGCTGATTTCGTCATCGACGGAGGTTACACGGCACGATAGATGTATTTCCTTGAAGCATATAGACAATTCATATACAATTGTTTTAAACAAAGATAAAATAAAATTTGGTTTCCTCGTCAACACTGCGTCCAAGGTGCCTGCACATGTAATTTCTTGTATTGAGATTCAGAACGGCCCAACTACCATGGCACACGATGATTCCAGCGTCCCACATCATCAATTCGGTGGCTCCCTGATCGACATGAGCACTAGTCAACGTGGGAGTGAAATGACATGTTAAACCCGCCAAGTGCCACAGGACCTGAGGCTTTCTTGTCATGCATGTGGGCCGGGGGAGCCTGGTGCCGTCGCGCTATTGACTGACTCGGTCGTCCGAGAGTGAAATTCAGTGAAGGGTGACAAAGGTCCGGCCAACAACTAAGCCCGCTCACGCCACAAAAAGTTGGAAATGGGTGGGCTGGCTTCCCCAGGGGGCAACAAGCGTAATCACCCACAAAGTCTGGGGATTGATCCACTAACAACTCTCCCCCGGAACGACTGTCCCCGCTGTGAACGTCAACTGAATCCTTTTGTATAAAGACTTGGTCTCACCCATGATGATCGGCGACAGTAGCTCGAGTGTTCATCAGTAGTTTCTGCATCAACAATTCAGCTTCACCAGTTTATACTTCATCTGTATCAATTCAATATGAAGGACGCTGATATTGTCGGCCCTGCCTTGGCAGAAGTATTGCCGCAGACCGGTCGATATTGGTTCCGGGAATCACACCTTCTCCGACTGAACCTATTCCTATTAGTCCCGCTTCTTTCATCGTCAGTTTCTGGATACGATGGTATGAAGTCTAATCTTGCCTTCATGGCTCTACTTTGTCGAATCATTTGCTGACCCGGGTTAGGATCATTGATGAATGGCTTGCAATCCCTTGAGCAATGGAGAGACTATTTTGGGCATCCTGCTGGTGCAACTTTGGGTGCAGTAAACGCTGCTCAGTCAATCGGCTCAGTGCTTGCCATTCCCTTTGTTGGTGACTTGTCTGATAGGTATGCGTGATATATAACTTGTGCTTCGTAGCTGTTGGTTTGGAACAAGTCGAGCGCTAACCTACCACCATCCATAGATTCGGTCGAAAGCCAATTCTCCTTTGTGGTACTCTTATTATCATTCTTGCGACCATTATCCAGTCGGCGTCCGTCAACCTTCCCATGTTCATCGTCTCCCGCTTAATTGTTGGCATTGGAGGCATGTTTGTCACCCAGCCGAGTCCTATGCTGATTGCCGAGTTGGCCTATCCCACTCACCGAGGCAAATACACTTGCGCTTTCTGGACCATGTACTACTTGGGTAAGGGACCAATGGACTACGAGATATCGATGGCTGGCTAACAACTGTTTAGGAGCAATTCTGGCTTCTTGGACTACCTATGGCACGCAAAACTACCACAGCGAATGGTCCTGGAGAATTCCTTCGATAATCCAAGCCGCCCTTCCCCTGGTTCAGCTATGTTTCATCTGGTGGGTTCCAGAGTCGCCGCGTTGGCTCGTTGCCCAGGATCGAGCACAAGAGGCCGCCGATCTCTTGTCCAAGTACCACGGCGGCAGCGTTGCTGGAAGTGAGGGACATTCTCCTCTTGTCAACCGCGAGCTTTCTGAAATTGTCCACACCATCAGGATGGAGAAGGAGGCGAAGAGAACAGGATGGAATGCTCTCATCGCAACGCCGGGAAACAGAAAGCGTCTCATCATTTGCATCTGCGTCGGCGGTTTCGCGCAGTGGAATGGCATTGGTATTGTCTCATACTACCTGTCACTGGTCCTCAACACCATTGGCATTACGTCGACGTATGACCAGACTCTGATTAATGGTCTTCTTCAAATCTTCAACTTTGCAGCCGCCCTATCGGCTGCGTTCCTCGTGGACCGACTCGGCCGCCGCACCCTTTTCTTGTGGAGCAGTATCGGAATGCTGGTTTCTTACATTGTGTGGACGGCGTGCTCTGCTGTCAATTCCGAAACCGGGTCAAAACCTGCTGGTATCGTGGTAGTTGTTTGTCTCTTTACGTTCTTCTTCCACTACGATATTGCTTGGACGCCGTTGCTCTTTGGATATCCGACAGAAATCTTGCCATACTCGATCCGTTCAAAAGGCGTTGCCGTGGAGCTCTTCTCGATTTACGGATCTCTCGTCATTGCAGCATTCTGCAATCCCATTGGCATTGAGAATATTGGCTGGAAGTACTATATCGTGTTTGTCTGTTTTCTGGTGGTATTTCTTCCAGTTGTATACTTTTACTTTCCAGAGACCAAGGGACGGTCGCTGGAAGAAATTGCAGTCATTTTCGATGGCCCCGGGGCGCTGGACATGTCCCAGGTAAAGGGTGGCGAGAATGACATTATGGAGTACACTGGCAACGGTACTACAACGCACAAAGAGGCAATTTAAAGGCATTCGATGTTCTGCAATTGTAAAGATTATATAAGTAGCGAAACAAAAATTGAAGACTGTTTCTAAAATAAGGTGTGGAGTACTGGCTTGCCGTGTAAGTTACCAGAAGTCCCGAATTCTGTAAAGTGAGTTCCCTCGCAAGGTCAACTTGGAAATAACACAGCTGAATGAAGCTTTAAATTCCAACCAGCCGTATTAGTTCATCAAACGATCGATGGAACGAATGAAATTAATAATCTGTCTTCGGGCAGTGGCGTAAAAGATGAAATTGGCGCACGCGAGTCAAGACACCATACTGAGTAAGGCGTCCCAACTTTCCCCACGTTTTCTGGCGCATCTACACGTGATTCTTCGGTTTGTCAAGGCGGGTACTCGGCGAAGCCATCGGACTTTCTCAAGAGCACAAGTCCAGCAGCGACATTTCTTAAGAAACCTGTGACAAGAATCGGGTAATCAAGAGAATGAGTTATGGACAGTCTCCAATCGCCATTAAGCTCGCAGTTGGATCTAACTCTGGGTGCTGCGGATCAAAGCTGCAAAGGTAAATCCAGGCTGCTCCCTCCATTCGGCCTTCAGCGGGGCATAGCTGATCACACAATTGCCCATAGAGTGTCGCCGCCGAAAGGCAAGATGCGACCGAACCATACCAACATGTTCTCACTGCACAAGATACAATCGTCATTGCTTGTATGAGAAGCATTCACGAACGCCTTTGACACGAAGGTGAGTCTCGCCAGTTCCCGTCTATTGGTGCTGGGTGGATCTCACTGTGAAGGCCGCTCAGTTGTAGCACGTCTAAAATTAGAATGGATGGTTAACCTTTGCAGGCACCTCACGGAAGTTGAAGAAAGATTGGAAAGGGCAGAGGCGCTCATTAAAAGGCTGCAGAAAGAGAATGGCGCCCCTGTCAAAAGCGACGACACATCGGCAGCAGCCTCAACTCTTACTCATGACTCTGAACACGAGATTGGAACCGAACCAAAAACAGCTGAGCGACCTGTGGTGTCGCAAAACGACCACTCGTCAAGAAAACCTACTCAAGAGTTACCTGCGCCAATGCAAACACCTATATCCCAGCCCTTGGTTGACCGGTCAACACCCAAGTCTACTAGTGGCAATCAATCTGGGAACTCTCTTGCACCAGAGGCGGAAACATTGGCGGAATCAAGACCAGGGCATGCCTTGGCTGAAACACCACCTCGAGATGATTTTGAGTGGGAAGAGTTGGACATGCTTCCGCCCCCGTCCTCGACGGCGCAGGCACTTGTTGATACTCCAGACGACAACCAGAACAAGGACGGTATGGCTTCCCTGGCAGTGGATGAAAAGGATGGCGGCTATCTGGGCATCGCATCTGGGGCAGCGTTCCTTAGATTTTTGGAGCCAGGCCCTACAAAGAGAACGTACTCGAACAACTCACTACCCAGGTACCGCTTGCCCTTAACTTTGCAGCCCGACCCGAACCGTCACATTGTGGATGCAATGATTGACGCGTATTTCTCAACCTATCACTTGAACTATCCCATTGTTCATGAGCCTACGTTTCGCGCCCAATACGCAGAGGTGATACCGCAACCGCATGGTCGCAGCTGGCCAATTTTGGCATATATTGTAGCTGCAATTGGCGTGTTCAGCTCGTCAGATACCTCAAGTGATGTGGACCTACAGCTCTTTGCCCATGCTCGATCTTTGCTGTCGTTTGACTTTCTTGAGATTGGCAACAGTACGCTAGTTCAGGCCCTTACCTTGATCTCCAACTATCAGCAGAAGAGAGACAAGCCCAACTCTGGCTACAACTATCTTGGCCTAGCAGTCAGGATGGCCACCAGCCTTGGTTATCACAAGGAATTTCCTGGGTGGAACATACCGCCGTTGAAAATGGAGATGCGACGGCGTATCTGGTGGTCGCTCTGCGTATTCGACGTGGGTGCCACCATCACATTTAGTCGGCCAGTTTTGTGGCCATACGAAGGAGTTGAAGTTTCATTCCCCATGAATGTGACTGATCGTGTAAGAATTATAATCTCTTGCTACCATCGTACAATGTTGATACTAAGGATACGCATTTAGGAACTAACCGCGAATACCACCTCTTACCCTCCGGAAAACCTGGGAGTCACACCATACACTGCCGTGAGCACACAAGCTCGTTTCCATGTCTCTACAAACGAGATTTATGCAAGAGTCATCTCCAAACCGTTTCCGACCGCTGCAGAGCTTGTCCAGTTGGACGATGATGCCATTGGATCGTGGCAGGCACAGCTTAGCCCGTCCTTTAATGAAACAAGCACCGTACCTCCAAAGTACGCATTCGCGCACGCAGTGATGAGGTGGCGATACCGAAACTTTCGCATCATCATGTATCGTCCCTTTGTGATTCGGCGTGCTCTGAGTGCTCGAGAGAGAGAAGGGGAGGATTTGGAAGCAAACCAGGTAGCGTACCAGCGATGCCTGGACGATGCAAAGACGACAATTGATATCATCAGCGAATATTGGTCCAAAAATGAGCACAACCGTTTGGCTGGTTGGTACGCCTTGTAAGTTACTCTCCCTTTCGGCGCGAAATTGGAGAGGTCGAATTAATCATTTTCCTTGACTAGATACTTCCTCTTCCAAGCAGCTCTGATTCCTTGCATCTGCCTTCGAAACAGTCCGTTTGATGCCGAAGCCTTGAGTTGGTCGCAGCAAATCACGAAAACTCTGCATACCATTGAGGCACTGGCGCCATGCAACAACAGTGCGATGAGATGCCACCAAGTCATCATGAACCTGTGCGGTCGCTACATCAGCTGGCTGCATTCGACCGATAATGTCGGCGCAGGCGGCGAATGCCCGCTCGACGAAACTGAGGTTTCTCAGAACGGAAACGAGAAGCCGGGCCAAGCCAACTACGGTCTCGATGTACCTGGCGATGACGCATCGAGGCTAAGCCAGCTCAGTCCAATTGATGAAAGCCCACAGACACAGCTGGGAAATCTCTTTCCCATGATGTGGCCGAATGTGAATGCACTTGAAGCACAGGATGAAGTCATGGGAGACGATTCTTGGCTTGAATTCTTACGCTAGGTCCAGTAACTACTGGATGCAACCACTTCTACTATATAATTATCGTAGCCAGCCACACTGGCTTCAGTCTATATGGATAATTCACATTCAATCAACGCCTGGCCTCCAATCGGTGAACTCCAGATTTTGGAAATCTTGAAACCAGCCTTTGTAAGCATTGCCTCCCACTCGCCGGCCGTTCGCTCCCTTGAGGACTGGTCTGCCATCATGATAATGTCCAGCGATGTGGCTTGCCAGTTGGCTTTGACGGCCGGGATGACGTACTCGTTAATCAGGAGCTTGCTATACCCTGGCTTCATGGCTGTGCGAAGATTGGCCAAAAGCCTCCCACAGTCCTCATCGTCCCAGTCATGAAGGACAGCTCGCATATAGTACGCACGTGCACCCTTTATGGGCTGCTCCGTGAAGAAGTCATGAGGCATCTTTTCAATCTTGGCGGCTAGGGCATCGGGGGCAATGGCGCCGATTACCTCCGGAAGGTCTTGGACAACCAGTCGGCCGGAGGCAGTGGGCAAACTGTCGTGAAGCTCTTGGACGACATGCCCGTGACTGCCGCCGACATCTACAAACAACACCTCGTTCGGTTCATCTGCGAATCCCTCAAGCAGGCCTTCCTTGACTGCGTAAATATCCATCCATGTTGGTTGGCCCTTGACGTAGGCGGCCATGTGATGGCCAAACTGCTTCGCGATGACGGGATTTTGTCCAAACCAGCCGAAGATCGGAAGCTCAGTGTCATGGGCGAATTTAAACGCTCCATGCGGTGCAGGGTCCACGTATTTTGTGCGCTGCAAATACTGCGGGAGCCTGTTGATGGCGATTTGGTTGCTCGCACACCTGTGCTCTGTTAGCTGAGTTCAGTCTTCTGGGAAATGGTCACGTATGACATACAGACCGGGATATCCATCTCCAATGATGGGAATACTGAGCGATTTGGAAAAGTTGGTAAGCGAGTACTCGTCGGGCCCGACTTCTGTAAGATAGCCCAATGCCGCGATGTGCCTCATGATGCGGCCTGAAATTTATTCAATTAGAAAATTTGGCATGATTAGAAATAGAAGAAAATTACTTGCATAAGACAGAGCTGTCAACTCCAAGGTGTGTTGCTAGATCGGCTGCTTTGCATGGGCCGTCTCCTCTGGCGACCATCTCAGTAAAGAGTCCCATATCAACACCGACTGCTATAGCTGCTGAGCAGGTTGGCTATAGCGCATTAGCACGCGTTCAGTACCACTGCCGTGGATCTTCTGCACTAACCTCAGCCCATAGATGCCTCACCATGGTTTCCCTGGGTGTCTCAAGTGAGCGCAGTAGTGATTTGGCTTTCTCTATAAGCTCGAGCCGAATGATTTCATCTTGCTCCGTGTTCTTATTCAAGGCAACAATGTCGTTGATGATGTTGTCAATCTCACCGCGACCGCCACTCGGCGACAGTGCGACGCTAATATCGACTGGTGCAGACATTGTCTCTTGGTGCATGCAGAAAGTATACAAGACAACAGTAAACCACACGGGCGCTGTCTGAGGAATTGTAGCTTTTATACAGTTTAGAATATGCTTTTTTCGTACGACCAATTAATATGCTACAAAATCAGCAGTAGTGCACAAAAGGAAGCAATTGTGGCAGCCACCAGCGTCAAGCCATAGCCAATGCATGTACGGAGTACAGCCGCAGACTAATAACGCCAATTTTTCCGAATTTCGCAAAAGGTGCGGAACATCGGCACACTGTACGACTCATGCACCTGGGAGAGTGCGGAAATACTATGCTAGGCTGCTTAAATCCTAGGTTTTAGTACCTAGCTAGTAAGTATATATAGAAATGGCTTGCGGGCTGCCGCTCCACGAATCGTTGAATGCGTACCCGGATGGGTAACAATGGCGAGCCGGACTGGCTTACAGGCTTGATCAGTGAAGGTGGGTTTAAATTTTCCGTCGGTTTTGCACAACGCCACCCGTAGATGCCGTACTAGCGTCATCTCATTTGATGCTGCTTCCAGGGTTCCCCTGCTCAATTAAACATAGGAGCGGGCCTTTGTTTCGCTGGTTTCGGAGATTATGTCAATAAAGCTAAAGGGGAGAGTTTGCCGAAGCCCTGTATAGCCGTCTGCTCTCCAGCAGACTCAATCGTTTTCGTTGGTCAAGTCACTTGACGTGGCTACTCCGTGCGGACAAAGGATCTTTCAATTCTGGGTCTAATAAATTTCATATTCTATTCAATTAGATGTCTATATTGCTTAAAATTCATTTTCTTGGAGCATCTCTTTCAGACAGCCCTAAGCACCAACCAAGGACCTGGCGGTTACAACTCCATAGTAGTCGCTGCAAGTGTGAATCTAAGCAGCTTGCTTAACCAGCTCCAGATATTGCGTGGCGGCACTGATGATCTGCTCCTCGAATGTCTTGAACTTGATTCCAAAGACCTTCTTGGCTTTTGAGTTGTCGGTAACCAGAGGCGCCGTAATTGGTGTACCGTTGAAGCTGAAGAGGCCCGCTTCGACCTCCTTGGGGAAGTGCTTCTTAACAATCTCCCTCGTGTCAGTCCACTGAATCGGTTCCGCCACGGAAAGGTAATCCTCGTTTCCAGGAACAGAGGAGTCGAGGGCCTGGACATGCATGGCAGCCACATCGTCGACGTGAAC
The DNA here is from genome assembly GCA_900169235.1 of Zarea fungicola. Classification (NCBI taxonomy): domain Eukaryota; kingdom Fungi; phylum Ascomycota; class Sordariomycetes; order Hypocreales; family Cordycipitaceae; genus Zarea; species Zarea fungicola. Next base: position 32,835 of record FWCC01000362.1, read on the forward strand.
GGGAATACCGGGGGCAGGGTTAGCCTGAGGATGGCCAATGACGTGGGCCAGGGCCATGTAGTTGGAACCCTTCAGAAGGGCACCAACATCGGTGGCGGTCTCGTCTCTGCCAATGACGAAGCATGGCTCGATGTTGATGAGATCGAAAGAGTGGGGGACCTTCTTGGTCCACTCCTCGGTAGCCTCGAGAGCGGCAACCTTGGACGAGTTGTAAGCGGCCAGCCAGCTGGACCAGGGTCCCTTGGAGTTGCCTGTGCGGTTGCTCTCTGTTTTGAAATAAAATCAGATTCTCGTTACAAAAAGCGGTAGGGTAAGTCGGGGATATGGGTACGAACCGGTAATGACAACCTTATTGGCGCCGTCTGGCAACGATATGATGGATAGAATTGAAGCAGTAATGACAACTCTCTTAATGCTAGAGGCCTTGGCAGCAGAGTCAAGCATGCCAACCGTTCCGGCGATGGCTGGCTGGATGTAGTTGGACTCATACTCCTCGCTGCTCATAAGTCCAGGAGCGGCGAAGGGAGAAGCAGCGTGGATAACATAGTCAACACCCTTGACGGCCTCATCGTAGGCTCCTGGGACAGTAATATCAGGCACCAAGATGGACTGCATTTGCGAAGTGTAGGGAGCCGCAGACTTGAGAGCCTTGATTTTCTCGTAGCCAGCCTCGTTGCGGACGGCACAGCGGACATTCCAGCCCTTCTCAAGAAGGAAAACCAGAGTACGGAAGCCAATGAAGCCGGTAGCACCGGTGAGCTAAAGCAAAATATATTAGCATTTCAAATATTCTTGTTTAGTAGCATTTCAATGGATGCTTACCAGGACAAGACCCTGGGCAGCCATTATATCGGTAAGCTTAAGTTTGATCGTGGGGTACAAAGTAAAGTAAAGGAAATTTAGGTTTCGTTTTGAGGCTCAATGCAAGTCTTTGTATTGTAGGTTGGTGTTGCTATTTGATGAATCTCATTTCGTTTTTATCTACAAACGTCTGGTTTATATGCAAATGCTCCGAGTCTGTCGATTTCCAATCTCTTCCAATCCCGATTGCTAATCTATCCGAATAAACCTCAGGATGTTTGGAATCTTGAATAGCACCAGCAGAGCTCTGATGCCTCAACTAGGCAACGGTTTAGACGCTTGGCAAGTTTGTTACGCAAAGTCCTGCCAAGTTCAAGGTCAAGCTTTACAGGCCTCTACAACCCCAAAACGGAAAAGCGCCTGCGTGGGCCGGTCATAACTAAGCATCAAGGTGCACAGCGCCGCATAACATCGCAAATGTCCGCAGAGGCGCAGGTATTGACTAACTAATTTGTCTTTACATATGCGACTCTAGAGAATATTTTGATCAAAGGGGTATTCAGCCTGAAAACCAAATCTAGCTTGAGCAGTAATGAAGGTCTTTCTTTGCCTCATACCATGAATATAGTTCTTCATAATCATGGCGTGTAAGGGACCATCGATCTGTGGAATTGCCAGTCCACTTGCCCGTCAGGCTTGGTACCTTCAATAATGGCGATCTAAACTCTGCATTTACCATTGCTACTTTGCAGATTAGCCTTCTAGTGCGACAAGTTTCTGTTCGGCGGCCCCGGCAACCCGGTTGGCCAACTTGTGCGAATACCGAGCTAGTACGCCACTTTTGTCCGGGGGTCTACTGCCTCGAATAGGAAAGTTACGGGGCTCGGGCTCTCGGGCATATAGCTGACCAATGCCAGCGAGCGGACGAGTCATTAACTAGATGGAGGCCAATAAAGTTGCAATACATAAGCAAAACAATTTAGTCTAGTCGATGATGTCGTCTCAAGGATTCTAATGCAAGTTTTCAGCCTCACCAACTTACTACGAGCCGCATGCAGACCGTAGAGATCTCATCACTGCACGACAACGCATAGTATCCAGCATGTTTGAATTTGTCAGCTATCAGGGTCCTGCATTACCCAGGGACAAAAAAGTGCGGACCACCATTCATCAGAAGGCCATGCAGCACAATGCCGCACTGCGAAAGCAGAGGAATGGCTATGGCAAGAAGAATACGACGCAGATCCCCCAGTGGATGGATATGAATGAACACCCCTTGGTACAGCACGCCCTCTCACGGTTAACTGCTTACAGGAATTGACACCGTGCTGCACCGGAACAATCGCTAATGCATTTATTGTTGCAGACTGCCATCATTACATTGACCCCTCCGCCAAAGGATCCCCATATCGCCACCTTGACTCAGAGATTCCCAATCCTCACTTACGCCGCCCCTCTAACTGTCCTCCATGTCGGGTTTAGCAACTTTTGCTACATTAAATCCGACTTTACTTGCATCGGATTAACCTTATCTGTCTTATCCAAGGAACCGCTATGCTCGGGAGATCTGGAAAAGCGGCGGCTCTTCTCGCATATCCCAAGCAGGTATGGGCACCATCTTCCACTAACGTACGCTACCGACTGCGTTGTTGCCAGGCTGGAGCATATTATACGACTCGGTGGTAAATGGTGTGCATACCTAGATCAGGCGTCGCTGCCTCCATACATCAAGGCTCTTCAGTCTCTGCAAGAGGTCTTGGCAGATGAGAAGCGCCGAATGGAGCCAGAGACGCTGTGCGCAGTGGAACTCCTTGGCATCTTTGAAGTAATTACCCCAGTACTCTGTTTCCCATCACACACACCGTTTATTCACGTTGCCCTACGGAGTATTAACATTTGTGTTCAGTTATTAAGTGGAACTCGCGACGGCAAAAAATGGAAGCATCATGCCGATGGCGCGGCAAGACTTTTCCAGATGCGCGGGCCCGATCGGTTCAACACGGATTTTGACCTGTCATTATTTATTGCCCACGCTGGCTCAATTGTACGGCCCCCTGTACCCTTCTGCTATGCCACTACACATGGCACAACATGACTGACTTTTGACGCCCACACCATAGATATCTGTGGCGTTTCTGAGTGGACGCGATTGCTTCTTGGCGGAACCCCAATGGATGGAGGTTATCGAGACCGCCGTGAGAAGCGATCCAGTCATTCCAAGTGACCAAATACACCTTGTCATCCAAATTTGGCACCAGCTCGTCACTGGGCCCAACGCTTTTCGGCAAGTAGAGGATGTCATTCGAAACCCGGGAACGATACAAGAACGCAACGAAATCGTGTCGGCGCTCGCGACTGGACTTGGCCGGCTTCAGGAATGGGCCGTTGCCTCGCAGCGCTACACCTACGGCGAGGGCGAAGACGAGTGGAAAGGCTTGGCGGAGAGCGCATCGAGGATGCTGGAGATTGACCGGCTTCGAATACCCGCCCTGCAGCAGTCCATCACCTGGTGCATCCTGCAGGGAACCTTTCTCCTCTGCTGCATGATCAAGGCCCGTCTGCTCTTCGCCCTTGCGCCTCGCCAATTCGCCCAGGCAGAAGTCACTTGCCAAGCTATAGCTCAGACGATTGCGGCGGCCAAGGAAGAGCCCGTTACGGCAGAAAGCGAAAAGCTGATGAATGGCTTGTTCATGTCCGAGGTTGCATGGATGTCAAAGGCAGTCTTGGTCTCCGCAGACGCTTGGGCAGATCCGTCGGCGGTGAATGAGGAGAGCAAAATCCTAGAAAAGAGCGTGTTCAAGAAGTGGTGTATATCTATGGGAAGAGAAGTGGACTACTAAGCACTGCGAATTGCTTCTGTACTATTAGATGAATTAATGACAAAAATGGACTAAAACTCTGTATGAGTAGATCCGGAGGCGTTACTTTGTATCCTGTTGAGTGTGCGACGCTGGGCCGCTTCCAGGTATTTTAGCCAGTAATCTCGCTTCTTTAGCAGGGTACTTTTCATTATGTGTCAATTCTATGAAGGCCAAGGTACCAGTCCAGTCCCCATGTACGTGTGCTGTATCTGAGGACAGGGGTCATGTGGCCAATCCCAATGTACTTTAACCGTTACGTTATTACATTGGGTATGCTTAGGAACTTTGCACAGTCGAAAGAACGCATGTTTTGGCAAATACGAAGCCGAATACATGTTCAAGTTATTTTTGTGTGTCATTGTTAACAGTGATGTTGAACGCAATTACTTGTCGGCCCAAAGAGCAACACAGTAACTAGACCCAACTGGTCACTGATCTGCATAGTAGTCGCAACAAGGAAGAACTTTAGGGAGCAGCGTAAGCGTTCTAAATCCAACAGTACAGGGCCCGTCCGCCTATACGTTGCCAGGGGTAAGCTTGAATACAATGGCGCCACTCAGGACCAGTCGCAGACGGAGCTGACGACGCCCAGCCTGTCAAGGGCCCCTCCCGCAAGACAAGCCAAGGCGGCGATGCTTCTTTTTCTTGGCAAGAACGCATAGGGCTGAATGATTGCATGGCATCGCCGGCGTCAACATGCCGCGGAACAGCCCCGTTCTGCTCGTCGCACTCTGCACAGCGACACTCTTTTACATTTTTTTCAACGTGCAATGGCATGGCGCCGCACCAAGGCCGCTACCCAACTGGCGCGACAACGCCTTTGGTGGTAGCGGCGCGGCGCCGACGAGGAACTTTACCGTCAACGTGGTAGTGGCCAGCCTAGAGGCCGACGACACGTCATGGACGGCCAAGATTCAGATTCCCAATCTTAAAGTTATTCGATACGTGAGCGACAATCCCAGCGCCCGTTTCCGCCCCGTCGTCCCGCGAAAAGGCCGCGAGGCCCTCATCTACCACACCTATTTCTACGACTTTTACGACGACCTGCCGGACCTCTCGATCATGATCCACGCGGAGGAGGACCCGTGGCACATTGAAGGCGTGCTGCAGCAGTCGATGCTCTTCACGCTGGACCGGCTCGACCTCGAGCGCGCGCACGAGCGCGGCTACGCCAACCTCCGCGTCAACTGGGAGAATGCGTGCCCGGCCTGGCTCGACACCACCAAAAAGCCCGAGGAGTCGGTCAAGCAGGAGGAGCCGTACATGCGCGAGGCATTCGAGGGCAACTTTGGACCCCTCGACGTCCCGCGCATCCTGGCCGGCCCGTGCTGCTCGCAGTTTGTCGTGTCCAGGGACGCGATCCGGCGGCATCCGCGGAGCCAGTACCGGCGCAGCACCAACTGGCTGGTGCAGACGGAGTGGTCCGACTACATTGCGGGCCGCACGTGGGAGCACATGTTTCCGTGGCTGTTTCGGGGCGAGGCCACCGACTGCCCCGTCGAGTGGAAGACGTACTGCAGCATGTACGGCATCTGCTTCGAGGATCCAGACGGTCCGTCGCGGTATAACAAGCTCTGGCAGGAGAAGCGGGATTTGATGGAGGCCACTGAGATCTTGCGTGAGATTTTGGATCCCCAGGAGGGTGTAAAGGCAAGACAGAGGATGCGTGAAATTGATGATATTTTGCGAGCTGAGATTATCGTTGCATTGGAGAGGGGGAAAGACGAGCGTCTAAGGTCAAAGGCCTTTACGAATATATTTGATACCTGAATGTTTTGTAGAAACAATAAATTACCTGTACATAAGTGTCCGCTCGGCGTTCCACACCACAACTTGGCTGGATTTCATACTGCGAATGACCGACCAATTGAGTAACAAACTGCTGAAGTCATATGGCAAAGAGAAGCCAGTATTTTTCATACGAACGGCAGGAACTAGACTGCAGTTTGACGTAGCAGGGAATTTCTCTCAATTACCACATCTTTGTGTTGTCAGAAGCTAGTCGCAACCCGGCGCTGTCAAATCAATACATAAATATCCGTATGTTGGCAGCAATACATTTCCTGTCCGATGAAGCAAAAGAATGAAGCACAGCTTTTTTCAGCATTTCTTCTGCAGTACTGGCATTCTGAAATCGTCATCAAATCATCATCTCATTAGTTTAGCAAGCCCGCAACTAAAAAATGGCCTTTAATCAGTACTGAACTTCCTCATCTCATGCAAATATTGGCGAATCAGACAGCATAGGCGTGAGAGGTCGGGGAGGCGGGCACAAGGAGATGGCGTCTTCAACGGCACGATCCAGGAATTTCCAGAGGTGCTTGAGGCCTACCGTGTCACGCAGCTCCTCGATGGTATGGGAGTGGCGCGACTTGCGTAGAAGCCTCTCAATTTCCTCGTGCGAGTCGCGCGCTGCACATGCCCGTGCGTCGACGAGTAGGTCCAGGACGCCTGCCGTCTCCCAAAATGCGGCGTACCAATGCCGCACAGCGAGCATCATTTCCTCGGGAGAGCCAATTGAGTACGCCGAGGGCAGCTGGCTGAGTGCCTCGTCGGGGTCAAACAGGTGGACCATGAAGTACGGGTTGGCCTCGACCAAGGCGGCACCGAGCTTGCGCATCTGTTTTATGAGCGTAGACTGCGTCTGTTGCAGGGACTTGGTCGACTGGCCCGCAAGCTTTCTCGACAGCGGACTTCGAACCACATCCCGCTCGACCAACGCGCTTACCTCTGGTGGGAGGGAGTGACGCGTGAGCACCTTGCGCACGGTGCGTATGTAGCGAATATCGACGAGAATCTTTATCTTTAGCAACAAAATAGAAAGAATGCCATCCAATGAAGCGAATTTGCCGAGAATATATCCTGGATACTCAAAGGGGTCGGCACCGCGAATACCAAGGTACGGCAGGCTCATGTCGCCCCAGTCGTAATTGTCGTCTGTGCCCGTGGCCCACCACTTTACAAAGTCGTAGCAGTCCTGGTCAAGGTCCAGCCGCAGCATCATACCTGGTACAATGTCACGCAGCCCCAAGTTGTCGCTCCGGCACAACCGCAGCATGTCGCGCATGTGTTTCAGTGCCTCTTGCACACTGCTGAGCGTTCCCAGCGGGAGGAGATGCTCGCCGGCGAGTGCAAAGCGCGCGCGCATATAGTCGCGGGTGCTCCAGATGCGCCAGAAATGACCGACACTGGTCTCAAACGCATTGGCGGGGGTCGGAAAATCTGGCGTCGCATTGCGGACACGAGAGTCTTCTTCGGCCAGTCTGATACGTGCACCTTTGATACCCGCACATGGTGATTGGTGTTGCGGCTACAATAGCGGACAGCGGAACATTGTGAGCATCGGCGAAGCTTCACTGGAGTAGCTTGGCAGTAGGCGCACCGATGGCGAAGCGGCCGGACGGACCTTTGAAGTCTTGTGCACCTGTCATGTTGTTGAACCAGTTGGAATGATGGCAACGACGACAATTACATGGATCACTCAAACACTCAAGTTGGTGCGATTGTCCTGAGGAGTGTTTGGTGGCTTTGGCTCGTCCTTGCGTTTGCTCCGGCCGGCGGAATAACAATGCCCCGTACTCTTCTCTGGACCAGTGAGCTCGAACAAGTCACATCCATTGCGACCTGTAACCTGTATTTTACATCGCCCGTTTGTATCTCAGCATCAATAGATGTAATATCCATCCTGTGAGAAAACTGGGGGCGCTGCTGGACGCTTGTGTGTGTGGTGGGTGATGGTGTCCGCATTCCCCCATATGATTCGGCCGAACTAACTTCAATTATTATGGATTGCGGTCCACATCTCTGGTTCTCAGAATAAACAACCTGCTCAAATGAAAAGCTAGTTATTATTGACCAACTGGTTAATGTTGTCTCAAGAAACTCCGAGGCTTTCCTGCCAACAATTCGTTGAGCTTCTAGCATAAGTATAACTTCAAATTGCATCTCCAATCAGGCTCAATTTTTCTCCTTGCTGTTCAAAAGCCTCTTCCAACCCCAGTATCCTCCATCCAAGTCTGTAGCCTTCCTTAGCCCTAGCCTCTTCAGCTCGCTGGCAGCAAGGGAGCTTGTATAGCCCTCTGAGCAAAACACGACCACTCTCGTGTCATAGCCAAAAGTGTCGACGACCTCTTTTATCCGTGATTCGGCTTGTGGATCAAGACGCCATTCCAAAACGTTGCGTTCAATAATATGGATTTTATGCTCAGCAGAGATGTCTGAGGGAAAGGCCAAGAAGCCCTCTCTTTCTCTTTGCGCGACGGGACGGATGTCAACGAGATGGACAGGCTGCTGGGAACCTTGTGGCTGCAGTTCCGCGAGAAGTTGGGAAGCTGTGACGCGTTCGAGGTGGGAGCGTGCTTCTTCCAAAATTTCGTCGATGCTTTTAGCGCCCGGCGGAGGTGTATGCGTCGACATTTTTAGCATCAACAGCCGCACTGAGACGATATGGATTTGAGACGATGTGCGTTTGAGACGATATAGGTTTGTAGGTGTAGAATTCAGTTTTTAGGATAAACGAGAGAGTTTAAACTAGATGCGCGGGGTGATTGTCAGTTTTGGCTAACAGTAAAAGGCCCAGGCGCTTGCTCTCCGGTCCACCCCCGAAGTCGTCATTATGGGACTGGATTAGCATCACGGACTCCCATCTGCTGGTCCAACGGGCTGTGATGGCCAAAACTGGTCTGCACCGTTGTTGCACGGCTTTTGGCCATTTTATAACTCGGGATTTCGCCCGGCAGGATGAAATGCTTCACAGCTACTGAATTGATATTTACTGGAAAGTCAATTCACGACATACCACCGCTTTCCCTCCTACGCCCCACGCCGACTTTGGCTTGGTCCTGCAGGAAGCGATTGCTTCCTTAGAGCAAGCCATAGTCATTTACGAAAGAAAGTAAAAGATAAAAGTAAATAACCCATCATATTGCTTGAACTACATAATTAGTTAGACCTATGAAAACCGATCAGGCACACCGGGGACCACTGATTCAACGCTCACTTACTTCAATCAAGTATGTCGCACCATATACTGCTTCCACTAGACCTTGCAATAAGAAGACGCACACCCCAGCTATCTTCACTACACAGCTTATATGTGATTTGCTACTCCCCATCGTTAGTTGGGTTGACGATGAATGGTTTGCTGCACAGCATCGGCGTCGCATCTGGGAGATCCAGCTTGACCATATTCTCCGCCACAAAGGGCAACGACTTGGCAGCCCGTAGAGCCTTCTTACTGACCATACCACCCCTCTTCTCGAGAGCAAGCTTCGTCTGGAACTTTACAGCAGCAACATAGTATTCTATGACGCCTTTGCTGGACTCGTCCCTAACCCACCTCTGGTTGTGCCACGACGAGGACCCCTGCCAGCGAGTCACCTTGTAGCTATTCGGCGTCGCGTCAGCAAACAGGGGCGTCCCGTCGCCTTTCCGCAAGTGCCACATCTCCGTCATTTGCTTCGCCAGATCGTCCAGCTGCTTCTGCTTCCGCTTCACCGTCTCCATCTCAATAATGACCTCGTCCACGCTCGAGGGTAGGGCGCTGCACACATCCGGTATCCATCGGCCGTCAAAATGCAGCCGCTCGTCACGCTCCCAGAACCAAAAGTCGGCGTGTCGTATGGTAATGTACAGGCGTCGAAAGGCAAGATCCGGCACAGTCTCGAGAAAGCTGGCCACCTCCCGGCCCTCGATCCTGTACATTTGCGTGAAGACGCGAAAAGAGCCAATTTCAACGGACTGCTGCTGCCCGTGGAGGCGCTTGATGTCGCGGACAGTGCGCGCAAGACGCCTGGCTGCAGACTCAAAGTTGTAGTGCGGCGGTGCCCGGTCCGGACTCGTAATCCAGTGCGTCTGCTCCTTTAGCATAAAGGGCAGGAACCAGGTCTCGTGGAAGACGGCCTGGCAGGTCTGCAGCAGCGCAATGTCGGACCGGCGCGGAGAGGTATACGACGGACGAGTCCAGCACGAGTCCCTCTCGTACTGGTGATGTGCCGCCGGGTCTTCATAGTCGGCCAGGGCTAGCCTGAAGATGCTCTCCCGTATTTCAGGAGGAACTTTGAACAGGCCGCATTTGTTCTGAGGATTTCGTTTCTTCTTGAGCGGCTGCTGTTTCGCCTGCAGGCGGATGTGCATGGGCTGCACCTTTTTTGTAAGCCTGGGCATCGGCGGCAGCTCTGCGTTTATCAGAACCGGGGGGAAAAAAAGGATATGGGGCTTGAGAAAGTTTTAAGGATACAGGTGAAGCAAGAGTAAACTCGGCTAAATATATACAGGATGCGTGAGCGGGAAATTGGTTAACGACGGGGGACAATCGAGCGGCGCAATCGCGGGGTACAGAATTCACGCTGGTTGCCTGGTGGCTGCCTCCAGCCAACTGCCTGCCTGGATTACCCTCCTGTTCAAACATGCATGGCCGCTTGTTTTGACGTTATTTTGCTTGGTTTCCTCAATAATTTCCGTGGCTGAGTCACCTGAGAACCAGGCTCTCTTCTTGGCAGATGTCCCACTGGTCGCATCGCAATCTTTAATCTTGGAGTTGCTTTGGTGATGGTATCACGCAAGAAAGTAACTGGCTGCAGGAGCTGTAATTAACTGAAATAAAGGAAGGCTATATTAGCATCGCCGGAGACACTTTTTGAGGGCGCTTCACTTGGTGCTGGATACTTGCAGCGCAAACCCCGGTCATACTTGACCCAATACTGGATTCTGGCTCGGCATCCGACACTCAGCTAATCACAAAGGAGGCTCCCCTCGACTTTTTCGCCAATAGTTGGTGGAATATATTATATCCCAACAGCCGTCCACAATTTCAGGCCACTTGCAAGCAAATTCGTCACTCATCTCCCAACTCGCCGAATCACACGGGTCACCCCACACCATCAAGCCTGGCCTGGCACAGCTCAACTGCAGTTCCCCTGCTCCAGTCAGGTCTTTGCACAAGTCCGTTTCAAAATCCTTCTCGGCGTCTGCCCATTCAAGAGTCGCTCGTAAAATGTTGTCGCGAAACTGTGCCGATGGGATCAAATCTAGCCATGGATGATGTATGACGTGACGCTGCAGTGTTGTCGGCTTCAGCTTGGGATGTACAACTTTGCCAAGCACGGCGATGCCGCCATGGGCCACGGCGCAGAAGCTCGAGAGGCTGTCATCTTGGCAGACCGTATCCCAGGTATAGCCTAAATGCAGCGCATTCGACACAAGGCCTCTTATTATATTGTCATGGACCACTGTAAGCAATCGATTATCCGCCGAGAGAAGCAGGCGCCGCATTTGCCTAAACTCCGGTACGCAGCATGTGTCCCGCAGCATCATGGCCGAGTTGGCAGAGGCTGTCGGCTTAGCCCATTTTATAACGTGAAATGTGCGTGCTTCACACTCCTTGGCCACTTGATTCTCGCGAATTTGAATTGCCTTTTGTGCTTCTCTTAATCCTGCCGACGCATCCAGCCATGTGAGTATATGCTTCAGTATGGATGTGGTTGGGTGGTTACGACTGCGTACGATAAGCTTTCTGTGACCGCCGATTCTGCAACCGACGCCTTTCGGAGGCATTGGTCGGGGAAGAGGGCAATCTATCTTTGACAGGTTTTGATACCATGCTCGACTCTCAGCGCTAGTGATGCTTCGATGGATTCAATAAACTTGGTGCCTACGTGTCATGCCGGGGATCCAAAGTAAACGCTCTTGATGGTGTGCTGTAGAATTTTCCAACTCAATCAATAGAGTATAGTTCTCTTAAGAATAGGATTATAATTGTACTAGACTTTTCGCAATCTAGAAAGCGAGGTGTAGAGCATCCATGGAGTCCGTTATCTCCGTGTTCTCCGTAGCCCGAGCTGCTTACTTCCTGTTTCGGTAATAAGCAAGGACAGACTATAAGACTACTTCAGCCTCTGGTGGCCAAATAACCAAGTTCTTGAAAGCAAAAAAATTGAAGAGACATGTCCATTAGCAATAATTGACTGATCGATCGATTGAAAGCAATGCCTGCCAATTTGTGTGGCAGCACACATGGAGAACAGCAATCGACACAGCACATTCGCTCACTTAAACCAAATGGCTAACCTCAAGCACTGCGCACGTCTCCTTCCACAAAATTTCTTCAGCCGTCGCATCAAAAGCGGCAGCGTCATACCCGCCATCCATTGGACCAAGGCCTGTTGGCGCCTCTTTGCCGATAGTACAGTTCTCCAAATATAGACCGCCCTTGCCCTCGAGACACAACGCAATCGCCGCAAAGACGCTCGTGGCAGCGCCCTGCTCTACCGACTTTGCCTCTTCTTTATATCCTGCTGGAAGAGCGCCGGCCTGCGGATGAACAGTCACTGAATCTTTCAGTGCTCGCAGAAGACTAGTGTCTGGCACTGTTCCAGGATGGAGAGAAAGGGCACGCAAACCGCGGCTAGAAAATTGCCGATCAATAAAATTCGCATGGTAAATGTTGGCAAGTTTCGATGTGGCGTACGCCGACATGGGCTCATAAGGTGTATTCTCAAAGTTTGGATCGTTTAGATGAGTGGGAAAGAGGCGATGGCCGGTGCTGCTAACGTTGATGACCCGCGAGCAATGATCTGGCGTGCTGCTTGCCTGCAGGCACGGCAGGAGGAGGTGGGTAAAGAGAAATGGTGCAAGGTAATTAACACCCCATTGTGACTCGAAACCGTCTTCAGTATGTCCAAATGGAACGGCTGCAATCCCTATTGTCGTCTAATTAGCTACAGTGGACGGCCACTGCGTCGCGCCAGACGCCTACCTGCGTTGTTGATCAACACATCAATTCGGTCTGTTTTAGAAAGAAGCTCGTGTGCACCAGATCTCACTGATGCTAGAGAATTCATGTCGACCTTTACAATTTGAATTGGTTGTTTTCGGCTCCCGTCAGATGGAAATGCCTCCATAATTTGATGAACGGTGGCTCGCGCCTTGTCCAAGTCTCGAGCAGTGATTAACAAGCGAGCACCGGTTGCGTAGAGGGCTTTGGTTGTTTCAAAGCCAATTCCGGAAGTCGCACCGGTAATTGCTATTACCAAATTATGTAATGCAACAGAATTCCTTCCACGGGCTTTTTGCTCGTCTGAGACGACTTGAAGGGCGGTTGGTCGAGAATCACCAGGCCCGCACCGAGATGCATGAACCTCAGAGTACCTGTCCATGGTGAGTAGTAGCAGAGCTGTAAAACTTGCAGGTAGAAGAGTGGCATAGAATACTTTCTTTTAGAAGATGAAACCGGCCGTTTTATAACTTTTCGTAGGACAAGGTGGAATTAACGCTGGCAAAGGCCGTCTTGCTTATTTCCAAATTCGGCAATAAGCCAAGTTAAGCGTCGTCTGGGCAAAGCCGTTGCCCATTTCTCCGACTACATCAGTGATAGTGAGCAGGGATCAGTACTAGAGCTAAGAGTTGAACTAGAATTTAAAGAAGAAGAATTTAGCTCATTCGTCTCGGCGGTTCCTTGTTGTTCAAGACTTTAGCAAAGCCGTTTGTCAAGTTCCGAGATGGCTGGAGTGGTGCACGTTTACCGGCACCTGTAATATTAATCTGAACGAGAACAAAAAAGTCAAATTAAAACTAGCAATTTATAAAACTATCAAGCATTAAATAAACCCGTTCCTAGTCTAATAACATCTTAAAGCGATGCATTCTCCAGCGACGCCGAATGTAAGGCTTACACCACACGGCAGCCCATTACAGAGTTGGAGGGACTTGGCCGGCAGAAAACGACACAGTTGGTAGCTGGCCGTTTAGAAACTCTCCCACAAGCTTCGTGTAGTATTCTGGGTACTGGAAGAGGTGTCCATGGCCACTATTCGGGAACTGCGCATAATTGGCCCTCGAAAGCTGCCTCGAGAGTACAAAGGAGTTGTGGGTAGGTACAATCAAGTCATTATCTCCAGCGGTGACCAAGACGTCCTTCTGAATGGTCTGAAGAAGGGAGTACGGGACAGGATCAGCATCCCAGCCGAGGTATGCTCGCGTCAGGTTGAGGAGGGGGGCACCAGTGGTGAACAGGGCGACAGCGGGCTCTCCGTCCTTGCCCGCAATGTTCGCCCTCGACGAGGTGCTGCGATTGAACCAGGCCAAGCCCTGGTCGCCTGTACTAAACGTAGGAAAGAAAGCGTCGATGGTGTGGAGACCAGGCACGGGGTTGAAGACGGTTGACTGCACCTCAGCCATCGGCCGTTGGAGGTTCGGTCCCAGGCTAGGACCAGTGCCGCTCAGAACGAGCTTTCGCACCACATCGGGAGCATCCAGAGCAAGCTGCTGGGCGACATAGCCTCCCATGGAAAATCCCAAAACGTCCACCTGTTGCGTCCCTAGGGTTGGAAGCAGCTTGCCCAGGAACCCCAGCAGGTTGACAGCAAAGCCCCTGATGCTCGGCGCGACAGCACCTCCACTGTGGCCCAAACCCGCGTAGTCATACGTAATTAACTGCCTACCAGATGCAGTGAGGTTGTTAATGACTTCTGGGTCCCAGGTGTCAATTGTAGATCGGACGTGGTTAAGCATGAGCAAGGGAACGGAAGCATTCCCTGCCTTGCCGATAAGTCGATAGGCATATTTGATGCCGTCGGCATCCAGGTAGAGGGTTTTTGCGGTCTCCTGAGTCGCCATTGCAATTTGTGTCAAGGCGTAAAGTTGCAGAATTGTTTAGAATTGTAGTGAAATTAGATTGTGAGGTGCAGAGTAAAACCGTGAACTTTGGGTTCTTGGGCCTGCTCTTATAGGAATCTACGCTCGCTAGCGACAACATCTTTGCCGTGCATCGTCATCTTTGCATGCTTCAAGATTGATCGAATTGGTAATACTAGAAACATATTGATTTGATATTAATAATTCAAGTCAGTGGTCATATTTGGAATGAGGCCCGTGTCCTGAGCAAAGATCGCAGTTCGCTGCCATCAAGGCATCGGCTCTGCCACAATGTCCGCAAATCCGACTGCTAAGCTTTGCGAATAATGTGATCCCTGCAGTCGCCGATAATTAAAAACGTGGAGTGGCAGGCATAACAAACAGATTGTCTTTCTGGAAGCTGCTACAACATAGGGCCTGAATAGTAATCATACATGATGCTGGTTCTACGACTCCCCAATGCTTTGTATGTCTAACGGGATTGGTACGTGCGGTCCTCTCAATGACGCACCATAATCTTGAAGTCTCATAATTTTGTGCGAGTATTTGGAACACTGAGCTACCTTGGTGGCCCGTTTTATTTGTCATGGGAGAAAAATCACTGGAGCCTTGTGAATTATGAGTGGGCACAGACACTTCCAACAGTTGCGACAATTCCGACAACTCCGACAAATGCGACAATCCCGCCTACTGCGACAACTGCGACTACGGCGACGGATGCGACAGCTCGGAGCATCTGCGGCATTCCAATAGTTTGTTGCCCGACATGGAGCTAATGAAATAGCTACAGCTCAGACGCGTGCTCCGACTCTTGCGATTACTCCGACTCTTGGATCGCATATTGGAGAACGACCGCTGATCTCATTTCGCCGAGAAGCACCCTCACTCCGACGTGGTGAAACTCAAACTTCTAAGAAGATGTCCACTGTGAAAGGAGGGAAATGATTGAGGCACTGCAGCAAAATATTTAAGTCGGGATATTTCCCTAGATTCCAGACCTGAGGATTTCTGTTGAAAAGCATTCGACACCTCTGTTTTGTCCAATTTATTAGTAGCCCTGAAATTTACCGCTCGTCACTTAACGCGTACAGTTCCGTCACAGCTTGCACAGTCTCTAGGTAACGCAATTCATACCGGGTGCTTGTTTATTATCAATTGAGAATACTCTAACTAGAGAATGGCCGTTTACGGTTTGAATTGCTGCAGCGGCAAAGACGGGCAGCCAGCAGCGGCAAGATATGTCATTGAGTGAATGTTGAGAAATACAATCGCTCCATAATTGCAGCAGAAAAGACATCTGGTCGAGCGAGGCCTTCTTCTGCTTTCGTTCGACCGACTCTACTGCTGGTGGGGGAGGAATATAGCTTTCTACTTCTGAAGTTATCGCGACATTAATTTCACAGCTATTAAAAATTAAACAATACTCTTACTATGACAAAAGTTAATTAGAACATAGTTGAGCAAGACTAGATGCTAGGTACGGGAAAGGCTTGTGCTGACGGCGTTTGGCTTGGTTCGGCGCCGTCAATAAGTGGTGCCAATCCCTCCCTGCATGGCTGACAATTAATTTGTCAATCATCAAATCCGTTGCAGGGTATACGCTTAAACCCCCAACATACCGCGGCATCAATACTCGCATCACAGTCCCTTCACGCCTCTCTTTGTGTGAACTGATCTGACAGATTTCTGCCGCCGAATATAAATCTCATTAGCCTCAGCAATACGTCCAGATAACTTTCAACAGCATCCATCTATCCGGCGCACCATTGATTGCCTTCTGTTACGCGCTGTTTATGGCCAAATGAGCAGAGATGGAGAAAAAAGGCAGTGAAAAATCTCATTCGCGTACGCGCTTCTCATGTATCCAGTGCCAGCATTTTAAAAAGAAATGCGACCGGCGCAAGCCTAGGTGCTCGCTCTGTCAACAGTACAAAACCACGCCCTCGGGACTCTGATGTGCCAGTATCGATTGGACTAATCGTGGCATGTAGACATCAGCGAGAGTGTGCCTATACCTCAAAGAAGCCCTTCCCGCAATCCTCCCTGGCAGTCGTGAACGGGAGCCACCAGTTTGAGAGCGCCTGCGAAAAAGGGAATGAGGATTTTCCTGCCGTCTTTTTCCTCGATCGTGCTCTGTTTCACCGCTGCATGAGTCGGCTCCCAGAACCCGCCCTGGCTTTGGACGCTACCTTGATTTCATGCACGAGCAGCTATGCTGAGAACAAAGCCATTGCTACAGAGTATTTTAAATGGGTGCACCCCTGGTTCGCATTCTTGTCGCGACAGCGCTTCATGGAGCGAGTCTTGAATCCACTCAGCCCAAGACGGCCAGCAAATATGTTGCTTCTTTCGGCAATGAAGCTCTTGTCAACACCGCCTCCCCAAGACAGCCCGGCAACAACGGACGAATACCATGCCATCAAAGCCAGTCTTTTGCGTGCTGACGCGCTCAACATGCTGGATCTCACCATCTTTCAGGTCAAGATTCTGGTGGCTCTCTACGAATTGGGCCACGCGATATTTCCCGCCGCGTATTTGAGTATCGGATACTGTATGCGGTATGGAAATGCCCTGGGCGTCAACACGGCTATTGATGGCGGGACGCATAGTTGCACTATAACGGACAGAGTCGAACTTGAGGAACGGCGAAGGGGCTGGTGGGCCTTATTAATTCTCGACAGGTAAACACTGCACTTTACACTCATTTTGCCAGCGTCTCATCATTCCCCTAATATTCAGCTAATTTTGCTTGCAGGTACATCGGTCTGGGTTGCCCCGAGCACACGTTGTTGGTTACGGATCCTGCTAGTAACAGTATATTCCCTATGGATGATGCATCATGGGACAGCAGCGTATGTTGAGTTGATACTATCCCTACTGGCCACGGCCCGTGATTGACCTTTTCAGGACTTTGGTTCAGCGCCGCAACGATTGCTATCATCGGCACCAACGGAAGCAATGGGACGGTTTTCTTTGACGGCACAGACAGCGATTTTATTAGGAAAGGTCTATCGAAATGTCCAAGACGGCGTAGATGATGATGATCTGCGGGCGCAAGATGCCAAGATTCTCGATAGGACACTTGCTGCATTGACCAACGTCGCGTTGCAAGAGGGCCGGTTCCGAGGTGTCGGTGTGTGCAGCCCAACAACAATATGCTACAGGTAAAGGGTTTTGCTTTCTGGACACGCTTTTATTTGCTGACACGGTTCTAACTAGCGCCCGACTTCTTCTACATGATATCAGCAGACTTCCGACACAGATGTCTGTACGCACAGAAGTAAATTGTTTTCCGGCTAAAGACATACTCGATCTCTCGTCCAATATGCTGAAACTCTCCCGCGCAATGATTGGCGGTGATTGCTTTACAGCCAACGACTCCTCCCCATTCTGCTTCGAGGCTACTTACCGCGCGACGTTATTCTACGCTCAGAGATATGCGAAAGGTGGACAGGAGGATGACTTCAAGGCATTCCAAGATACAAAGGCCGCACTCGCTGTTGGCGGCACTCGGTGGAGAGCTGCAGGTAAGTTGCTCCGATTAGGAGCGAGGTTGTTGTTGCTCTATACTGACAGTCTCTAGCGGCTTTTCTGCAAATGATACAAGCAAGAGAGGCGATGGATATGTTATAGGATTGACATTTGAAACTATTTCTGAAGACTAATACTTGTATTTCCTGTTGCGACATGACTGGGGGCAAGGGTGCATTAAGAGGCCGAACATGTAAGTGCTGCACAGTCTACACATTGTCCGTGGCACTGCGCCAGATTGGCACTATTTTCACGGGCGCATTTGGTAGATTTCGATTCTATAATGCAATTGACTTTCAGGTTTAGATCTACTCACACGCCAGTGTACTGTACATGTTGGTATGGCCTTTAAGGTACGCCTCCATGGTTGGGGTGTCGCTCTCCACCTCGTGCTGAGATCGCCGCAAGATATCCTCAATAGCCCATGAAACGCGTTCAGCACCAACCATGGCGCCGCCAACATTTGCTGCTCCTGGGCCCAGCTGAAGGGCGGCCAACTTGCCGACCATAAATAAAGGCACATCATCCTTCCACATCAAATCTTCCGTCAGGCACGGGAACCCCCCAGCTCCCTGGATCGGATGCTTTTGCAGAAGCGTTTGCATATAAGGCAAGGACGTAAAGTCGGTTTGGATACCTGTAGCAAAGTACATGAAATCCATGGGTAGAAGCTCAAGCGGGGGATTCGTAGTAATGTGCCATTGTCCACTGGTCTCGCCGTCTAGCTGCTCAAAGCGAGCATCAACAATGCTCGTACTGGTGCAGAGATTCACTTTGCCCGCGGCTATGTGCTTCTTCAGAATCTTATTGTATAGAGGAGTGATGCTGCCTCCACCGCGTGCGGACTTGATAATCTCCAGCCGCTCCTCGTCAGAGTCGGCTAGCCAGAACCGGGCCTGCTCTGTGTTCTTGTACTTGCCCATCCATTCCAGGTTCAGGTCAAAGAGCTTCACGCGGCACGGGCCTCGCATGATGTGCCACACCTTGGTCACACCACGGCGGATTGCGAGGTCGGTGAGTTGCGCAGAAGTCAGGCCACCGCCGACAACGACAATATTCGTCGGCAGTTTCGACTTGATCCGACGTTTCAGATGGGGATCGGGGAACTCTTTGATTTGCATACTATGGCATGCTTGTGGGGATTGCCCGTCCAGAGATGGCAGAGATGGCAGCTTGGGAACATTCGCAGCGCCTACAGCCATGACGACAGTTCGTGCGTGTCGAACGCCTTGGTCTGTTCTTACAGTGAATAGCTTCTCCGTCTGATCTGGAAAATAATCCACGTATCCATAGTCAATGTCCTGGACAGCCTCCTTCTGTAGTACACCAGACTGAAGATCGTACCGTTCCGTCACACATTCGCAGTGATCCCTAAAGACGTGTCGCGAGGGTGTAAAGTAATCATTCTGCTCTCGAGCATTTATTGCGATTCGCGATGTTTGTCTATCATAAAGTTAGAGGGAGCACGCAGGAAGTGGTGGCCAATTGGATAGACTCACTTGCAGCCACAGTGCCTGCCTGCTGCCTTCTTCTTCCCATGTTTGCTGACTTCTTTACCTACACAGTTTCGAATTTCAACCAGTTCATCTTGTCTTTGATTTTCATACGTATAGGCCAGAAGCGAATCGCGATCGAATGGGTCAGCATGCCAGAGCATAGGACTTCGTAGATGCGAAATCTCAAACGTGTTGAACAAGCAGTGCCAACGCCCCAACCACTGATCGGAGGTCGCATCCAGTGCGAGCATATTATACCCGGGACCTGCGCTGGGATGTCGAGTTTTGACTTTGCCGCTTTTCGTGTGTTTTATCGAGACTCTGTTTCCATGCTTGCCAATCCAGCGAAAGCGACGATGTTCCTCGTCTGTGAACAGAGCTGCTGGAGTCTGCTCACGTAGTCTTGCAGCAGTGGCAAGACCACACGGACCGCCGCCGATAATTAGAACGTCCAAAACTTCATTTTCGGCCATTTTCAAGTAACCTTCAGCGGCGATATCAGTCTTGGTGGCACAACAGCGACACAGAATGTTCAGCTGCGGCGATCAGGTTATGGGTCTCTCTGGACCTTTTTATGATTACAGTTACGACGTATGATATCTACCCCCCAACCTTGATGGTTAGAAGTTGAGTAGCATGCCAACTTTCCCATACTGATTTTTGTTTCGTTGTCCCAATCGCATGTATCGATCGTCACCTTGATGGTGTCTGGCCATCCAGGTGCTTCCCCCACACCGGCCGGAGTCGGGGCCGAGCAAATGCACTATTACGATATTGTTAGTTTTCAATGTAGTTAAATAAACTCACTGATTTATAAAATGCACGTTTGCAAATGAAACTCCAAAGTAAAATGCTGTCCAACATGTTTTGTTGCTTCCCATCTTGGACGTGCTGTGCGATGGGGTTCAGGTAGGATAAGACCTTTACATTGAAACATAAGCTGGATATTAAAAACTGAAAAAGTGATTTCTATACTCTATTTAAATCAAATCTAAACCTAGTAACGCCTGAATGCAAATGCCTATGTGCATATCATGATTGGAAATTCGAACAATATAAATGAAAACAGTTATAAGCGGAGAATACAGTATTCCAGCGCAGCCGAAACGCGCGACTTGCCGTGTGAGCAGCATCGACCAGCCTGGATCTGAGTTGCGTCAGAAAAGTCTCAACGCTAGTGTCGATTAATGTAATGTACTCGGAGTTTATTTCGCAGGATGCTTGATGAATCTGCTGCGGCTTCGCAGAACTGGTCCGTACTTGCACAGCATCCACGGAATGACCAGCAGTCCAAGAGCAACAAAGGCGAATAAGCTTGCAGCCCAGTGCACTCCAAGATTCTGGAACATTTGAATCGTGAAGAGGGGGAAAACGGCGCCAAGAATATATCGCAGTATACCGTTTGCAGCGATGGCTGTTGAACTAGTTAGCGACCTTTTTCGAAAGATGCGAAAGGCAAAGAAGTCAGTCCTACCTGAAGCTGCTGTGGCTGGTCCATAAAATGCCACTGTATAGGTAATTACAGAAAGCTACGCATCAATGTTAGATCATCGTCCTTTTGCTTTTATTGGATGGTACTCACAAAGATGGTGAAAGATCCAAGGCCAATGAAAATTCCAGCAGCCACAAGAGATGCCCAGTGGCCACCTCGGTGAGCTTCCCATGCGTACCTGCAGAGATTTTATTAGCTCAAGATCACATCCATCCGGCAAATGCAACTTACCAGAACAAACCGCTGGGCAAGAAAACACTTCCAACCAATGCAGACCAGAGGCGAGCCTCAGGTGAGGGTGGGCCGGGGGGACTCTTTTTGGCGGCCAGGACTCTGCTAACTCTGTCCAACCCAATAAAAACGATAGTTGCAAAGATGTATCCGATGATGACACTGATGAAGCTCAACCCAACCTCCTTGGAATTAAAGTCATAGAGTGTCTGAAGCACGTAGGAGGCGCTCGTGAAGTAGCTGAAGATCATGGCGTATGCAAAAGCAGAGTACACGGCCATGGATAACACCACAACCTCTGTAAACATCATCTTGACTGGCCGCGTGATTGCGTTTGCGGCCAGGGAAATAACCTTGGCACCAGTGACGCGATCGCCCGTTTCCTTGCGAAGAATCCATTTTCTTGAAGTCTCCTTCATCAAGACACAGCCAACCCAAACGGGGGCTCCAATGCAGAGGACGAGATATTGGGTCCATCGCCAATTGTCCCCGTACTCGGAGAGAATATACGCACCAGCGAGAGGACCGAGTGTAGGGCCAAGGAAGGGTCCAAGGATGAACAGCACTGATGAGATTGAGCCGGCCGGGTCGCGAACCAAGTCAAAGCAGTCTGCAATAGTTCCTGCGCCAGTGGCAATGCCAGCAGAGCCCAGAAATCCAGCGAGGAAGCGGCAGACGAGCAAAGTCGCATAGCTTTGGCTGGCTGATGCTCCGCCAATAAAGATCAAGAGAAATGAGCTGGTGGCGACATAAATGGGCTTTCTTCCCCAAACTTCTGAGAATGGCGCAATAATAACAGGTCCAAAGGCTAGGCCGAGGGTGTAGAGGGTGAGCGTGAGAATGGAAACCGTTCGTGTAATACCAAACTCCTTTGCGATGATGCTTGTCGCGGGCGATGTGGACGACGTTGCGATTGTTCTGATTTGGTTGGTACAAATCAGAGCGTTTGTAGACATCGATGGGTACTTACACTTCAAAGGATAAAACGCAAGGGATCAGTACATGGAGAAACTTCATGAATCCGGACCAGTTTCTGGGATTTCGCTTGTCGTCGGGGCCGTCGTATGGGTTAGGGGCGTCGACCTTGGCTGCTTCTACACTATGCATGGCGCTTTCGACATCGCTGGACTGCAGTTGCACGTCCGCAGTCTCCGGTTGGGGCCCGTTTGGTTGGGGCTCGTTTGATTCGAGCATTGTCTATATTGGAGCGAGCTCCTTCTGTTTCAACTCAGGAATTAAGAAAGAGGGGCAAATGGAATGGCGATGGTGAAATTTGACAATGGATCAAAGGGTGGCGATACCCATTACCTTTATAAAAACTGGACAAGGGCATTGCACTTAATTCACCGGGTAATGCAGTGGGTTCAAAGTTGGGGCTCTTACAAATGCGCGTACAAGCCCCTTGCAGATTTAATCGAAAAAAAGCCATATTTTGTAAAGGCCGTTTTTGGTAATTAACAATGCGTCACATCCCATGGACATGTGCACCATGCATGCTAGGGGATGAATCGCGCCACAGTATAATAAGGCAAATAGCTAACGTTAATCATCATTAGCTGAAAATAGCTAAGAAATTTGCCAGATGGGATGCGCCATGCAAAAGCCACAATCCGCGGACATCGCGTTGAACCCGCAAGGAATGATTACTGCTCAGGCTTTTGGCGCTACTGCGTCGCTACTCCGACGAAGCTAATTATAATGAAAGATTCAATTCACCGCAGTCTCCACATTTTAAAGGATTGACGGCCCGCATCGAATGTACGGAGTCAACATGTGCTATTCACATCGCCTGCAACGATCTGATGCAGAGAGTCTCTTTTCAAGAGATGTTATGTGAGTTGGCAAGTATAGTACACAGTTTCTGATTTTTCGCAATATCTGCATTATGCCACTTCGCAGTAGGAATGAGTATACTCCGTACGGACTATTTGATTTGACTTTGGACTTATACGGCATTCATCTCTCAAACCTCACATAACCATAACACCGCATCGACCCGCATCGACCCGCAATTGGCCGCAAAGACCGCGAATCTCCCAAACCCTCGCAAAGTGCCGGAATCTCGCACCTAATTCATGGCCATCTGCTTTTTTCGAAGATTAGCTGAACTGATGGTAGACAAATGAATTTGTAAGAAAGACGTCATTGAGCCGGAAAATTTTGACAACAGACTGTTTTTGTTGAATCACGCCTGACATGAGCCGTCTGCTGCTTACAGTGCTTAGCAAGCTTCGCAGCATGGCATTCAGGCTGAAAGACCGCGAGATCCCAGGGCAATACGATGGCGACTTGAGTTAATATTTTGTAATCCACAAAATAGATTGCAGTCGGCAAGGGGGTGCCACCGCCTATGCATGTGTGCATGCCCCGCTGTTGCAGCGAGAGTCAGGAACACATGGTGACATGGTTTGGTAAATAGCCAGTTTCAGTTTGCCGGTATTAGATGTCGCAAATTTCCGGGAATAGGAACCCTGAAACAAATCTGTGCTTTGTTCCTGCTGCTGCCAAGCTTTTGGATCAGACACCAGCGCTCCTTGACGCCGGTAGACGACCAAGATGTTACACTCAGGCTACGGTATTGTCTCACTCGGCGGTTACTCTTTAGAATCGGTGCTTACTTAATTACTGCGACTCGGACAAGAAATCAACTCAGCATTTACAGCATCTTCCATGTAAACAAGGCTGTCATCACGTGATCGATAGGTTGCCAAATGCTATTATAACCGGGCGGGATTTTCTACGCAGCGCTTATTACGGAGTACACCGGCATGATCATGTCATCAGCTACCGCTCATACATCTCTTACGGTTGTCCTGGTTCATGGCGCCTGGCATGGGCCATGGTGCTGGAGTCACCAGACTCCTGAGCTGGAAAAACTTGGCTTTCGCGTCGAAAAAATTCATCTTCCCTCCAGCCAGGGCACGCCGGGCAAAACCCAGTTTGACGATGCAACTGCCGTTCGAAATCTGCTGGAACATCTCTTGACGGCGGGCCAACGTGTGGTGGTCCTGGCCCATTCGTACAGCGGTCCCATTGCGTGCTCCGCAATCCGCGGGTTATCAGAGGAGCAGCGCGCTCAGAGCGGGTTGAGCGGGGGGGTTGTTGGCCTGATCCATCTGTGCGCCTACATCTTCCCCGGCGGCATGGACCAGGGGGCTGTAATCAAGAGTGTTGGCGGCCTTCCGTATGTGACATGGGACTCGCCCTCGGAGGGTTTATTCGTTCTCAACGAGCCACGAGTTAAGCTCTATCTGCCCGATGTGCCGGAAGACCGCATTGCCTGGACTCTGCCGCAGCTTACGCCGCAAAGCAGTGCTGCAAACACCGGCATAGTGCCGCCTCAGGCGTGGCAGGATGACTCTCACTATAGCGGCCGGCTCGGATACATTAGATGCACCGCTGATGGGATTGTTCCAATTGCCGATCAGGATACCATGATTAATGCGGCAAGCGCTACGAACAAGTGGGTGATTCGGTCGCTGGACGGTGCTGGCCACAGTCCGTTTTTGTCACGCCCGCAAGACGTGGCTGTAGCTGTACAGGAGATTGTACAGGAATTTGAGCAAGCTGCGTGAGGGATAAATTACAATTAAGCACAATTAAGCACAATTACACAGAATAATGACAAATTAATTAGAAAAACTAAATTGAATCTTGATCATTGACTCCTCCTCACCGGTCAGTCGCCTTACTCGCTCCACCGCCGCCACGTTCAATCTTGACAAAGTGTAACCAAACACAAGAACTGATTCTTCTTGATCAATTTTAAATGACCAATTATGCGAAATACTTTCTCCAGAACCTTTCAAGAGTAAGAAGCTCTGCATCAGCCCCTGAAAGCCCTTTGGCAGCGGCCGCGGCAGCTTTGAGCTTGCCAGCAGTCACGACGTCGTTGGGCACGCCATAATATTTACCATTTGCATGCTGGCAGAAGCCAAACATGTATTTTACAACCTCGAGTTCCGGAACATCAAAGGTTGCAAAGTCGCGCCAGTCTGGAATCTCGACCCAGCGGGCCTTCTTGCCGGTGACTGTGGCCATATTAGCAAAACCCTGTGAAAAACAAGCCCCAAAAAGTTGGGCAGTAGTGCACAAAAAGACACGTTTCATTTCCGTGGACTTTAGACTTAGGGGAGCTTACCTTTTCCGAATTCGGCAGTGAGTTCGTGCGCAGTTGCAGATACGCTCACGCCTTGCACAAGCTTCCCATTGTATTCCTCTGGCGACAGAAGCACGCCATGCACAATGTCACCGTAGTCGTCGCCAATACCAATGAAGGGAATTTTATCATCGCCGCCCCAGCGAGGTACGCGGAGTGTCAACTGGCCCTCTTCATCGACTACAAATGGAAAGCCGCCAATGGCTGGCGCGAGCTCCTCCGAGAGGTGGTTCTCGAGATACCAGCCAGGGCTGACGGCGACGGCACTCTTGAAACCCCGAGTCTTGGCGTACTCGGTTACAGCTGCTTTGTCTAAACAAGTCGTATTAGTCGTCATTTGACCTTTTTTTTTAACTCCGTCAGAGCACGGCTCGGCATAACTTACTGTCAAAAGCAGCGTTGGAGACTGCGCCACCGGTAATCTTGGAAGCAGCCTCGAACCCGCTGTAAATGAAGTTCTGAACACCTGCCTCGAACGCGGCATCGACAATCTTCTTGCCCAGGTCAACTTCAGTTGGGCCATCAGGCTGGGAGCAAGACTAAAGTAACCCTGTTAGCTTTGGAATTGACTCCTGTTTCCCCTCCAAAGTAGCTGGAGCTCAACCTACAGCGTCGTGGGAGTTGGTATTTGCAAAGACGGCCCAACTGCCCTGGAATGCCGCGACGAGCGAGGCATGGTCTAATCCGTCAGCCTTGACGACCTCGGCGCCGAGAGCACTGAGCTCCTTGGCCTTGTCAGACTCTGGATTGCGTGTGATGGCGCGCACGGAGAGGTCGCCAGACTTGTTTGCGACGAGAGAGTCGACAACGCTGCGGCCCTGGTAGCCGGTCGCGCCAAAGACAGTGACAATCTTGGGAGACATGTTATAAAAGTACACTTGTTTGGGAACTGCCAAGTTGTTTTATATGTGCACGAGACCGAGGTTGTTTTTATCCCTTTACAGTGAGGACTTGGATCTCTAGGCAACTCGTGGAGTCGGCCCAACTTATATACACGTATGGTGACGGCAAAGTTCGACACATTTCCCGATGGACATTATTCTCAGCTTCTGTTTATTGGAGCATCCACGCAGTTACGCAATTCCCAATATCACATATACGCACACCTTCTAGAGAAACAACGGCAATGACTCTACATGGCGCATGCCAAGCTTTTCAGCGTGTCGCCGTCCCACAAGGCTGATCAGCATTTTATAAAGATGCAGACGCGTCTTGTTACTAAGCGGCAATTGATTCAAGAAACTTCCCAGCCAAAAGTTGGGTTTTCTGTGGCTGCGGCTGAATACGGCGAATACTGAATGGTGTGCTATTCTTGCCAAGCTTCAGCCACGAACTTTCCACCTGCGCATGCTTTCTACCTTTACATTGTGGCCACGTCAGTTCAAGTAAACAAGAGATTGAAAATGTCGCTTCTTTCAAAAAAAAAAATTATTGATGGAAAGTTCTGTGGCCTCGGCCTGCGTTCAATCGCAATTCACGTAATCTTTGAAGTTGTTTCTTATACGTGAGGTGTCATGCGCGCTACTGTGGAACAGTGATCTCAATGCGCGCCTCAATTCCTCATCATTTCGATTTTAAACATTTTTTAAGCTTCTATTAAACTTCCTAACATCCAACACTAATAACTCAAGACTGCAGCAATGGACCCTGCCACCCAGGTCTTGCAAGTGCAACTCAATGCCACAAACCTAGGAGGGCGAAAAATATTGGTAACCATCCCGAGAACACTATTCAAGCCTCTCGTCGTGGCGGACGGCAAGTTACACATCTTTATGATCCAGTCCACGCTGGGGAAAGACACAGTGTCCTGATGGTAAAGAGGCTTTTGTGTGCCTTTTCCCCAAGTCAATGGCTGATACGAACCAACGCCATTGTACGCATTATGTGTACTAGGTATTGTTCAATTACGTCCCGCAACGTTCGCCGCGTTGCTAAAAAGTACACAGTATTAGGAATATATTCAACGAGTTGCAGGGTTTTATAATCACGGGGTTTCTAAGTCTTCATCTGATATTATAACGCCTAATATAGAATATTTCTTCTATTAATTAAATTATATAATAGAGTAGTGTCAGAACCGACACTGGTTCGCGTAGAATAACTCAGTAGGTGCACACTACGTATTATATTCACACACCATTTTCTCACCAACAAATGCCAGCACATTGTATTTACAAACGTCACTGGTAGGGCTGCGGCAACGTGATGGCTGAACCCAAGCACATGCAGGTCCCAGTAGTGTCGACCGTGGCAGTGCTGTGCGGCTGAACACGTTTGTGGCCGTTGGGATCCAAGTCCTTGAAGGCCCAAATGGTCGCCCAGATGTTCGCAATGCATGCTACTCTAAATACTCCCATCTAGCTATCAGCCGCTTTCCCACTCATGGAAGTCGCGCTGACTTTTGGTAGCCTGGGCGGCATTATCCAGGTCTGCCAGCTAGCCATCCAGCTCGGCCGCGCAGTCGGCGTCAGCAAGGCCGCTGCAGGCGGCGAGAGCGCTAAAGAGTACCAGCTTCTCCGCGATGATCTCGACCTCTTTGTTGGCGTGTTGATGCAGGCATGTGCTTTCATTGCAAGCCTTGTTCTTTGACTAACTGGTAAAAGGTGGTTGCAACGTACGAGCAACACGAGCTCACTCCATACCTCCACGGCCTCGATGCCGCGTCCAAGTCGGTCGTTGAAAATTGCACGACGCTGATAAAAGATACCCTGACTCATCTGCAGTCGCGGTATGGTTGCAGCCTCACCAAGCATGGATCAGAGAGAAGGGTAAAAGATGTATGCAAGCGCATCGAGTGGTGTGTGCGGGAGAAGGATCGGATCAAGGCTGTCCGCGATGGCTTGCAAGAGGGGGTGCAGAGGCTGACTTTATTGACAGCTCTAGCGGCAAGGTAAGTTAACCCATTACTTGATTTCTGTTTTTCGTGCTGACACGCAAAAGGAAATCTGCTCACGTTGATAATGCCACCGTCTTGGCCCGAATAGAAGAGATCCGACGCGTTTGCCAACACATTCAGAGCAGCCGGGATGATGTCCTGGACTTGCTCAAGAAACAGCGAGCCGAAGATGAGACACGCGCGGCGATGCAGCACGAGAAGCTTGACCAGATACAGACCCAGCTCGGCGCCACTGAGCAAAACAGCCGCACAATTTTGACACTCGCCAGAGATGCTTTGCGCGGAACGTCGGCGGTGACGGACCTGCTCATTTCTGTTGCAGAAGCGGTCGCCAACTTGCAGATCATGGCCTCCAACGCGGCGCTCATGCGCTCGCTGGATTCAACAAAAGGCCTCCCCGTCGTGCTAGAAGACGCACTCGGACGACCGCTAGAAATTCCAGCCGAGTGGATCGATACACTTGAGTGGAATGTTGTGCGCCCCTGCTCAAATTCATCCAGTACCTTGCTAATGACGGTTTAGGTTCTGGCTGGTTTATTGAACTGCCAATTCAAGGGCAAGAAAGGCCAAGATATGGTACGCAGGCAACAGTACGCTTTGGAGGAAAAGGCCACAGGCAGAGACCTCTATACTGCGATACCATTGTACTACTCTCTCCGGAGAGGCATGAAGGTGCATATGAGCATGATCTTCTTCGATGATGATACCGTCGTCGGCTCATGTCCTCGTTGTCACGCCACAACAGATGCACCAGAAGACGTGACTATTCAGTGGTAAGGCTGTTATTCTGAATAGCCTGATGTATGCTAATGCGTATTAGTGCGGTACCTGGGTGCGAGATGTGGTTCCGCCTGCAGAAAAGTGTCATTGATGTCAGGGCAAGCGCTGGTCTCCAGCCCATGCCGGACATACAGGAAGAGACGCACATGTTCAAAGACACGACTGTCGTGACGAGCATACCAATCGATCCGGGAGACTTTCAACGTGTTCGAATGCTCCAGATAAGCGGAAAGCTGGAGTTGGATGACGTAGCATCTGTAACTGATACGTCGGCATCTTACCTTGACGCAGATAGGCTGGGGGGCGGGTTAGAATCGTTGGATTTGTCCGACCGGGCACGCAAGCTGTCCGTTAGAATGATGGAAAACCTCAGAAACCTCAATTGCAGCAACGAAACGTCTGACGAGGAGGTGGAACAAGATGCGGACGAAGAATTCTGGAAGTGGCCGCAGCCGCAGCGCACCCCTCGTCGCAGAGCCATGGCCATTAACGTCGACCACCCCCTTACGGGTCACCCCCACTTACGGGTCACTGTTACAAATGAAGAAACGCAAGACAC
>FWCC01000065.1:0-66591 GCA_900169235.1 Zarea fungicola
GACTAGTTCGGCCGGCTGGACCGTCAGCACCCTCTAGCGAAGCGCTGGGGGCGTGGCACAAGTAGTCATCCTGCCGCTGCCGGGCAAAGTAATCAATCCCGAGTTAGATGGGTATTGCCGGCCACTGGATTGGGCCAACTCGAAGCCTTGTAAATGTAAGCGGGGAACGGTATCGAATCTGCTCCTACACTGTAGTTGTTTCAACGAGCATTAAGCAGGCTTTTTGCTCAATCGATTTTCTTTTCCATTTTTCTTTTTCTTTGGTATTGTACCAGCATATTTAATTCACAATGACACCTGCCATTGCATACCGCACTGTACGGTCCGTCGGTTTTCGACACGGCGGTGCGGCACTTTTGAGATGGAACAGCTCCGTCGTTGATGTGTCGCCGCTTACGTTCGAGCCTCCAGCGCCGCCCATTGCACAACGCGAAAAACTCCAGGAAGAGGCCAAAAATAAGATATTCCGGGATGCTGTTGCTGCCGACCACGTACGACACAATTGGACAAGACAGGAGATTGCCGCTATTTACTACCAGCCTCTACTGGAATTGGCATACCAAGCTGTAAGCGCAGCAATCAATTTTGGTCGGAGAGCCAAGCTACGAGCGAGGCCTCGAATATTTGTGCTACTTGTTTTTGGAGCTATATCTAACAAAGTCTTTTCTGTCCTACACAGAGCAATGTCCACCGCAAATTCCACAAGCCTGGCGAGGTACAGCTCTGCACCCTCATGAACATTAAGACCGGCGGCTGCACTGAAGACTGCTCGTACTGCGCACAGTCCACACGCTATCAGAAGGGCACCGGCCTCGAGGCCAAGCGTGTCGAAAGCGTCGAATCCGTCCTCGAGGCCGCCCGCACCGCCCGCGCCAACGGCAGCACGCGATTCTGCATGGGCGCCGCCTGGCGGGACATGCGCGGCCGCAAGAACAGTCTCAAGAACATCACCGAAATGGTCAAAGGCGTCAAGGCCATGGGCATGGAGGTGTGTGTCACCCTCGGCATGATTGACGGCGAGCAGGCCAAGCAGCTCAAGGACGCCGGCCTCACCGCCTACAACCACAACGTCGACACCAGCCGCGAGTTCTACCCCTCCGTTATCTCCACCCGCAGCTACGACGAGCGCCTGCAAACCCTGAGCCACGTCCGCGACGCGGGCATCAACGTGTGCTCAGGCGGTATCCTCGGCCTGGGCGAGACATCCGAGGACCGCATCGGCCTCCTTGAAACGGTCTCTACCCTGCCCTCGCACCCGGAGAGCTTCCCTGTCAACGCGCTCGTGCCCATCAAGGGAACGCCCCTGGGTGACCGCGAACCGGTTGCCTTTACGAGCATGCTGCGCACGATTGCCACGGCCCGCATCATCATGCCCGCCACCATTATCCGCATCGCAGCAGGGCGCAAGACCATGTCGGAGGAGAAGCAGGCCATGTGCTTCATGGCTGGCGCCAACGCCATTTTCACTGGCGAGAAGATGCTGACGACCGACTGCAACGGTTGGGATGAGGACAATGCCATGTTTGGCCGCTGGGGCTTGGAGCCCATGAAGAGCTTTGACAAGTCTCCCGCTGAGGAAGGCGTTCAGGCTGATGTAGCTAAGCAACTAGGTGGTATTTAAAAGAAGTACGATTTTTATAAAGGCAATTTATTTATCTTTTCTGTTCGGATTCTGTTTATGAGGTGTAAATCTAAAGACGGCCAAGGTCACTTTTTATTATGCTTGCTGTGCCATCTCCTCTGGCGCCAGTAAAAACAGCTGAGCCAGTTTTTCGGCATACCCACTGCTCAATTACTCGACAGAGGCCGTCTATGTCGTCCATTGTATTGCCCGCGTGCAGGCATAACCTCACGCGATCAGTGCCTTTTGGTACAGTTGGAGCAACAATGGGTCGCAGCATGAAGCCATTCTGCTGGCACTCCGCTGCGAGCTCGCGGGCAAAGGATGTGAAGAGAGGGAATATGGGGGATTCGGGAATTGAGGAGTTGATCCGCAAGACTTCCGAGGGCACCTTGTACCGCTCGCAGATTCTTGCTAAGTTGCCATGTGCGCGGCGCACAACGGCCTGAAGACTCTGAAGCTGACCGTCAGCAAATCCGCCGGCGAGATATTCGTAGGTGGTTTGGATCGCCGCTAGCGACGGGTATCCGAGCGCCGTTGTGTAGATTAGGCTTCGTGCGTAGTTGATGAGGTAGGACCGGGTCGTTGGGGAGCAAAGCACAATAGCTAGAAAGCAAATAAAACACTGCAATTAGCAAAAGTCGCTTAATACATCGCATTTATGAAGAAGCTTACCACCGCCACAACCCATTGCCTTGCCAAACGTATGAACTCTTGCCCAGACTTGATCTTCGAGTCCGAGATGACATACGAGGCCGCGGCCCCGGTGCCCTATGATTCCTGTAGAGTGCGCTTCGTCGACGATAATGTGACCATTCCCCCAGGGCAGGCACTCGCGAACGCAAGCGACAATTTCTCTCAGCGGGGCAACGTCACCGTCCATGCTATAGACTCCCTCGACAGCGACAAATACATTCCGGCGGCCGTTACAAAACGCGTCGCCGTCCTGGCCATCACAGAGCCGTTTCAGGACACTGCGTAGCCCGCTCGCTGCGCCGGCATCTGCCGACGTACCGCTTCGTTCGTCTCGGCTGCAGTCCTCGACGGAATTGTGCGCGAATGGTATTTTGCGCCCGCGCCCAAGTTTCATACCGTCATGGACACTCGCGTGAATGAGCTCATCATAGACCACGACGTCGCCTGGCTGCGGCGCGCACCCAAACAGGCCGGAATTGGCGTCAAAACCCGAGTTGAACAGCAGCCCGGTCGGCGCATTGTGAAAGCGCGCAATACGGGTTTCTAGGTCTTCTATGTATCTGGTGTTGCCGTCGAGGAGTCGCGAGCCGCCCGAGCCGAGGGAGAAATCATCACTGCTTGATTGCAAGAGGTCAATGTACCGCCTTTTGAGCTCCGGGTTTTCCGCGAGTGAGAGGTACGAATTGGACGAAAAGTCGACTGCGCCGGTCGGTGGGAGTGTGAGTCGGCGCCGACGTCCCTGAGCCTCCCGCTTGTCAAGGAGCTTGCCAAAGGCACCGTCCAGGCGATCACTACCGGGTTTCATTTGGCAATTGGGAGTTACAATATGTGAATTTTACATCGTTTACAAAAGTAGCGGATCCAAGTTAGGCCCAATTGACTTGTTGGATGGAGCTCTGCTCACGAGAGCCACGAACTCGGGCAAGCCATGGCTGCTCTCAACACATGCTAAAGATCCTGGTGACAGGGTTCCGACTACGGGGGATCCCAGGGCTCGAGTGAGGAAGAGGCTCCGGGCAAGCGGCTCTCAGAAGTCACACCAAAGTATTCCAATGGCTCTCGGCTTAAGCTGACATGGATCGGGGCCAGCGCTTTGAGTGAGGGGTTTCTGTTAGTCAGTAACCAACTAATCCGGTGCCCGCTAGGCCACTAGCCACTGCAGAAATACTGTACTCTGTGGTTGGAAATTGCTCCGCACAGGTGTGGGTGTCGCAAACAACTAATAAGTTACGGTGACGGTGACCCGCCCAACAAATAGCAAGGTCATTCTTCCGTAGCTTTCACTCAGCTCTCGGCATTTTGGTCATAGCATGCTTAAGCCGAGATCTTGATTTGCCCTGCCTGGCTCTTCTCTTCGAAGCTTATCCAGTTCTGGGGGATTGACTCTTTGCTCTCGCATAGTCTAGTTGACTGTTTTTACCGCAATAAGGCTCCCGTAGCGGACAGGGGAGACAATGGAATCACCATTGGCAGCTTTGCTGTGGCGCTCGCTCCGCGTCTACCAGGTATTTGGAGCTAATACTGAAGTTGGCAAGACAGTTTTCACCACCCTTCTGTGCAAGAGCGCAAAGCGCAATTGGCAAGATGAGACTGTCTCATTCCTTAAACCGATTTCTACAGGCCCGATGAATGAGGCAGATGATCAGTGTAAGATGCTCTCTTGATGCCTCCAACGACACCGCTAACAGGCTAAGCAGAAGCGATTTCATCCAAACAGATACATTAAGGATCAATTGGAGCTAATGACGCACAGTCATATAAAAACCTTCACTTCCGGTATCAATTATCATACAATAATTCAATATGGCATACCTGTTAGCCCGCATACTGCAGCATTGGCCTCAGGCGAGGTATGCTCACATGCGCAGCCCACCACGGTGTCAAGCTAACAATCACGCAGCCAATTCCTTCTGATAACTCCGTATTAGCCAAATGCCGCGAGCACGCCAACGAGCGCGCAAAGGTTGGCAAAGGCTGGCTGTTCATGGAGACTGCTGGCGGTGTTCACTCACCTGGCCCTTCCGGGACAACTCAAGCGGACATGTATACGCCGCTGCGAACGCCGGTACTACTCGTAGGTGACGCGAAGCTTGGCGGAATATCACAAACGATTGCATCATTTGAGGCATTACGAATTCGCGGCTATGATGTACAGTCCATCATGCTTTTCCAAGACAAAACGTACCAAAACTACCTCTACCTGGCCGACTACTTCTTGCAAAAGTATAACATTCCAGTCATGAGTCTACAGGAGCCGCCTCAGCGTCACCAAAATGAGGCGCGGGACATTGAGGCTATGAATGAATACTATGAGCAACGTACCGAAGAAAATGTGATTGGAACTGTGCTTCAGCAACTAGATTCTAATCACACCAAACGATTAGCAAGGCTGGAACGCATGGCATCAAAAGCCCACAGCACAATTTGGTACCCATTTACGCAGCATGAGCACCTACCTGCCAACGAAATCATGACGATAGACTCGGCCTTTGGCGATTACTTCCAGACGTACAACCAGAAAGCTCAAGATAACGGAGCTCTACAAGCCTCGTTTGATGGATCGGCTTCATGGTGGACCCAGGGCTTGGGCCATGCCAACTCGCAACTTACAATGGCAGCCGCCTACGCCGCTGGTCGATACGGCCATGTCATGTTTGCCGGTGCCATCCACGAGCCAGCTATGACACTTGCGGAAAATCTTTTGGAAGGTACAGGCAACTCGCGTCTCACACGTGTATTCTACTCGGACAACGGCAGCACCGGGACGGAGGTGGCACTGAAGATGGGACTACGCGCTGCCCGAGTACGCTACGGCTGGGGCCCTAACGAGAAGCTCGGCGTCATTGGACTCAAGGGCGGGTATCACGGCGACACCATTGGTGCGATGGACTGCGCTGAGCCGTGCATCTACAATGAGAATATCGAATGGTATGAGGGCAAGGGATACTGGTTCGACTATCCGACGATCCTCTGCAAGGAGGGCAAATGGGAAGTGAGCGCACCGGAAGGCATGGAGCAAGAACTCGGGCAGACACAGAAATACGACTCTCTGCGCGATATTTTTGACGTCGAGGGACGAGAAAAGAAAAATGACCACAGCATTTACGAGAGGTTTATCACTGGGAGATTGCAGTCTTTGAGAGACCAAGGGCACAAGTTTGGTGCTTTGATTATGGAACCCATTGTTCTCGGTGCCGGCGGCATGGCCTTTGTGTAAGTGTCGACTTTCAATTGTGATAAATCTTGTCTATGCAAGCTAATAGAAGCTACAGAGATCCTCTTTTCCAAAGAACTCTCGTCAAGGTCATTCGCAATTCGCCGCACCTCTTCACCAGTGAAGAAGGCGTGAGACCACGTACCGAGCAAAGCAAAGAATGGAGTGGCTTACCCATCCTATTTGATGAAGTATTTACTGGCCTTTACCGCTTAGGTCGGTTTACGCCGTCCACATTCCTTGGTGTCGAGCCCGATGTGTCAGTCAACGCAAAGCTTCTTACTGGTGGCCTGGTGCCGTTGAGCACAACCATGGCATCGGAAGACATTTTCAATGTGTTTAGGAGCACTGAAAAGGTAGATGCTCTTCTCCATGGCCACAGTTACACCGCGCACCCAATTGGATGCCAGGTTGGCATCGAATCCATCAAGGCCATGCAGCGGATGGAGAAGCGCGGCGAGTGGGACTGGGCAAAGAACCAAGGCTGGTTGGCTGCTGGGGAGGCCAAGAAGTCTATGCCATCGAATCTGCCATCGCCTGCGAGAAAATTTCACTCTCGTGACACTGAGGTGTGGTCCATCTGGCCGCTGGACATGGTCGAAAGCTTGTCGAAGATGACGTCCAGGGTCTCTGGGGTCTGGGCCCTTGGTAGCGTACTCGCAGTGCATTTGAAGGATGAAACGGGTGCGGGCTATAGCAGCACTGCCGCCGTGGGCCTGCGAAATGCTCTTGCCCAGGGAGATGTCGCCGGGAGCAATGGCCCGTGGAACATTCACTCACGCGTCCTCGGCAACGTCATTTATCTCATGGCTAGCCAGACAACGACGCAGGAAGGCATCCAGCAGCTCTCCAAGCTGCTACTCAATAGCCTCGAATAGGTGGATAAATGAGACGTAAAATTATCCAAAGACAAGATAAAATAAAACTTTTATACATTACGCTGGCGTTCGCATTGCAATAAAAGTCCCAGGCTGAAATCAGTGTCAGTGGTGTTCAGTGTCCAGAACATTACTTACAATTCTCTTCAGCAAATCAATCCGACTTGGGAATTTCAACCCTAAATAGTTATTGGTACGATGTATATTTTCTCATTTCAATTCAGCTGATAGCATCAGCTCCAATCAAGAAACCAATCTCTTCAAATGTTGTTGCCACCACTGTTAGTTGGGCTTTGATAAACGTCCGCCGGCCGGCAAAATAATAAATCTCATTAAATATGGTTTATTCATTGCATTGAATTTAATACCGAATCGGTTTGTTTTACAGGGGTTTTATTTCTTGCCTTCACCCTGTCTGATGTGGGTAAATAGTTTCTCAGGTATATACTACTGTGTTTGATGTAAGGCCGTTGGTCTGTCAGACGAGGCTCGCTGGCTTTCTTAACCCTTCTGTCTCCGACTGTCAGACTTAATCTAGAGGAAAACATTTGTCCTTCTGGCCAAAACAAAAAGAGTTGTTTGTGTTCAAGGAGCGAGCTCAAGTGTCTTCTCATGTGGTTGGCATGTCTGTGATTGCTGCGGTTCAACATTGTCTCAAGATGGGATGTTAGAATGTGCGGTAACCCGCTTAGAGTTTTACCTGGCCCCTTCCAGACTGTCATTTAGCTTAAGCAAGAGAGTGGACAGATTTACCAGAGCAGCGTTTACTGGCCGGCGACCCGATTCACCGGCCAAGAACCTCGGTAACAGCATGCGTCATTATAACTAGTGGTCCGCGCTAGATGTACAAGGCAACGGCAGAGCGGCTCGGCATTCAACAATCGTGCGATGCAGGGTAAAATTGCGATTTGAATCAGTCGCTGCAGACTTCCCTGCAACCCAAATATACCACCAAACCGTTCCGAATTTTTATCAGATATTCTTTTTTAGGAATAAAGGTAGTTTCTTGTAAGTGATTGATAACACTATTTCATCTTTATTATAACTTCTTATTATTTTGTAAATGACCTAGTTCATTTTTACAAGTTTTGATGAATGTCTTATCTTGGGTAAGGCTGCATTTTATTCGGCCTTTCGGCATCAATTTGCCCCCTGCACTGTCAAACGGATGCCGGATTCTCCATCTGAGAATAAGGCGACTGTTCCGAGCCCTCCGACCTGATGGTGCTTGTCTCCCAACACAGTACTTTCACGATCTCCATCTTAATTACGGCTTATTGCCGCACTTTTCAGTGGTAGTGGCTCTGATCTGGAAGCCGTCAGAGTTGCTACAAATATAATGGGCGATCGATGATTGGATGTGTGACGCACTAGTTTCGATACCCCAGACTCAAAGAAGGCTGGGGTGTTCCCACAGAATTGCATGCCGACCTAGCATCCGGGGGGCGAACATTTGGGACACGGGTGTGATCTCGGGAGATAGAGACGCTGCGGGGTAGTTGACATTCACATTTATAAAATGAAGCTATCCACGACAGCTTTCAACTGAAATTTGCATCACCGTCTCGTCGCCATCCGTTTCTACACAGTTTTGTTGCCAAAGTTCCCATACAGGTCCACTCAGCTAAAATACGCCCACTTTTACCCAAACTTTCTACCCGTTCGGCTGACTTCAGCTCAAACTTGACAGAACAAAGGCTGTCACGCATAGTAACCCATCATTGGCAGAGAAAGGACAAAGAAAGAAAGAAGAAACGAAAGAAAGGAGGAGGAAAGAACAGCTCTTGGCATTTCAATAGCGCAGAAATGGCAGTGATTGAGCTCCTCGTCTCGTGGTGGGCTATACCAGCCGCGGTGTGCTTGCTAGCTGCGTCGTACATTTACACCTACGCCACCACAAACGCACACCTTCGCAATGTGCCCGCGCCTTGGCCAGCACAATTCACCAACTTATGGCTAATGAGTGTATGTCGTCGCGGCAATCGTTACAAGGTTGTGGATGAGCTGCACCACAAAATGGGACCGCTTGTCCGCATCCAACCGAACCATGTGAGCGTTGCTAATGAGGAAGCAATCGCCGTCATCTATGGCCATGGAAACGGTTTCTTGAAAGCGTATGTAGAATATTCGCTTGCTATTTCCGAAAATTTCTAACTCAAATACAGTGACTTTTATGATGCATTTGTGTCCATTCGCCGGGGGCTGTTTAATACTCGCGATAGGGCCGAGCATACCCGCAAGCGGAAGCTCGTTTCTCACACATTTTCGCCAAAGTCTGTTCTTCAGTTTGAGCCTTATATCAAGGACTCTCTGGAACTTTTCGTCCAGCAGTTCGACAAGCTGGTTGAGGAAAGTGATCAACGGGACGAAAATGGCGCCAAGGAAGCCCATATTGACTGTCTCCCTTGGTTCAACTACCTAGCCTTCGATATCATTGGCGATCTTGCTTTTGGAGCCCCATTCGGCATGCTTGCTACAGGTGTTGATCTAACAGAAGTGAGAGAGACGCCCACAAGCCCGCCCATCTACGCCTCGGCCATTGAAATCTTGAATCGTCGCGGCGAAGTTAGCGCTACACTTGGCTGTTTCCCGCAGCTGAAGCCGTATGCCCGATGGCTGCCAGACCCCTTCTTCCGCAACGGTCTGGCTGCTGTGCAGAATCTCGCCGGTATTGCTATTGCCCGGGTCAAGGCTAGAGTTGAAAACCCCCCTGACGTGGAGCGCAAGGACTTACTTGCGCGTCTTCAGGAAGGTCGCGACGAAAAGGGCGAGCCTCTTTGTCGCGAAGAACTGACTGCAGAGGCCCTCACGCAACTCATTGCCGGTAGCGACACAACATCAAACTCGTCTTGTGCTCTATTAAACTATCTATGTCGTAATCCGCGCGTCTTTGCGAAGCTACAGGCCGAACTAGACGAGGCTATCCCAGACGATGTGCGAGTTCCCTGCAATGACATGGTCAAGGATCTTCCGTACCTCAACAACGTAATCCAGGAAACATTGCGACACCACTGCACATCTGGAATTGGCCTACCGCGCCTGATTCCGGATGGTTCCCCTGGTGTCACGATACTTGGGCATCATTTTGCAGCGGGTACTGTCTTGAGTGTGCCGACCTACACGATGCACCACTCCACTGACATTTGGGGCGCAGACGCCGAGGAATTCCGTCCGGAGCGCTGGGAGACTGTGACTCCAAGACAGAAGACGGCATTTATTCCCTTTAGCCACGGCCCTCGCGCATGTGTCGGCAGAAATGTGGCGGAAATGGAAATGAAACTTATTGCTGCCACTTGGGCACGGCGCTACTCGGCAAAGGTTCGACAAGGACCGATGGAAACAAGAGAAGGCTTTTTGCGAAAGCCTTTGAGTTTGGAAATTGCCTTGAGCCGGAGATGAAGTGGCAAAAGGGACGTCTTTTCTAGTCGTTATGTGCTACTGTATGCAAACTTCACTCCAATAAAAAGTGTTCTTGGTCTTTGTTCGAATTTGTAGATGTGACTTGTCTTTCACTACCGTTGTGCGGTCATCCAGTAGAAAGGTGCCTTCTTTTTGTATTACCTGTAGCACATTGCTTTATAGGTGCTAAAAGCACCTGAAAGAAATCATCATCGAAGGATTAGTTATACAACTAGCCCTTGCGAATTACTACTGGTTTTCTTTTCCAATATAAAAAGCTTTAACTCCCCCATCCAAATGTGACTATTAAGGTTCATATTTCGATCAAGACAACCGACGGGTACATTCTGACATACAGCTGCAAGAAACGCTCGAAGGGACTTGCCTATATACTAACTCCTTTCTTCTTCAACTACGACAAACAAATCGCCATCAATATGTGTCGCGTTATGCTCAGCCTCGGCCGCTGCTCGGTGTGCCTCAATGTTGATCTGTGGATGTCCCACTCTGAACGCTGCTTACAGATGAAGGACGAAGGCCGCGGAATGGTTTGCAAGGGTACCGAGCTGCGACTAAGCAAGGTCTTATACATTCTCGACCAGATTCCAGTAGGTAACTGTCGCGTCTGCCAGGTCTCAAAGAACGGCAAGACTGGGTATATGAACGGTGTACCCCGTTTCGTGACTTCTGGTTCTGTTGATCCAATGATGGAGTACTACATTCTCCATCGCATGATTCCCGAGGAAGTCCGCTTTGCTCGCCCGCGCACCACCAGCCCGGCGCCAGAGCGGGAGTCTAGTTCGGACTCGGACTGTGACGCTGCTCGAGCCAACAACATGCACCGTGCTTATTCTCCGCCTAGAGCTACCAGTCCCTCTAGCCGGTCGCAGCCTCGAGATCGTAGACAGAGGGAGCATTCTCCTGTGCCGATGCGCCGAGGGACTCGCTCGCCTAGTCCGGTTCGTCGCGATAGGAGGGGTCGCTCTCCTGCTCCGATGCGTCGTGACAGAAGAGGGCATTCCCCTGTTCCGATGCGCCGACAGACTCGCTCGCCTAGTCCCATTCGTCGTGAGTCTTCATTTCGTTCTGTTGATGACCATGTGCGCTATGTTAGGCGTCCCAGTGCTGCTCCTAGCCCTCCTGCTGGCCGCAGGGCTGAGCGTGATGCATACAGGGGTGGCGTTCCGCGTGAGACCACTGGTAGACCATCCAACGCTCGTACTTCATATACTACTCGTATTCCTAGTGATGGTGTCAGGGGTGGTTCGGGTCGTACTGAGTACTACGTAAGGAGGGCTAATTGAATATGACTTGGGCACTGAGACGGTAAGGTTCCTTCCAGACTTCTGTAAGCGCGGTAGGTTTTATCACTGGCAAGAATGTCTTCAGACTAAAAAAAAACAATACTTATTTTTAAACAACCTGCGTATTTGCAATGCAGCTGTGACCATGTGCTATTTTGGGGGGGTCTAATCGTGGGATGAAGCAGGCTATACATCCGGCCCAGTCAGTGGCTCATTCGACTTTGGAATCCATGTCGTGCGAAGGTTTGGCTCGGTT
Organism: Zarea fungicola; assembly: GCA_900169235.1. NCBI lineage: Eukaryota > Fungi > Ascomycota > Sordariomycetes > Hypocreales > Cordycipitaceae > Zarea > Zarea fungicola. The sequence goes on from FWCC01000065.1 coordinate 11,369, forward strand.
TCAAACTTCTTGTCGAAGGGCCACATCGGACGACGTATCCTATGATGTCCCAGTCTCTCCAGATCTTGATCGACACCACCCGGAGTTAGTCCCAGCATCCAGCCCTTTGCCATATCATAGAGCTGAGGCTCCAAGTAACCAATCTTTACAATCACAATATCGGCTGAACGTGGATTTAGCTTCAGGTCTGTAAAATCCTTTTCTTTGTGATAAGGCTTTCGAAGTTTAGTGAGAATGGCATAGACGCATCCGATGCGCAGCACAACCTCGGTCTCAGCATCTTTATCGCCATGCTTGATGGAATGAACGCGTCCTGTCATTGTCAGAGGCGGGGCGTGAAGATTGTCGACTTCTGCCCCTGCCGTGACAGTGACATTGGCTCCAATGCCAGCGGCAACGGCAACTTCAATTGCCGCGGGCCCTGGCACGCTGGCATAAATGACCGTATATGCCGCATCAAGTGACTTAAATTCAGGACGTTCGAGTAATTTTGTCAAGCCCCAGGTCATATCACCAGAGCCTCCTGCCGTTGGGTTATCACCGGAGTCGGAGATGAAGAACGGCCTGTCGGCGTCAGGGGACTTGACAGCAGAGTCAAGGCACTCGGAAAAAGTACCGGTAGGTGCGACAAACTTAAAGTCAGCATGGGCGTCCCAGAATAGTTTTGCCAATCTCTCGGCGCCACGCGATACCGTAATCTTATCCCAACCTGTGACCACGATAACGGCTCGGTTGCGGGGCTCATCTGCCCATGCATATCCAACCCAAATAGCAGCATCAATAACGCCATCCATTGCCTCAACGCCAGCAACAGCACCATAAATGTGCTTGGCGGGCTCCATGCGAGTTGATGTTTGCTCGCCAGGGAGCAGAATTGGAATCGGAATCCAAGCTTTCAGTGGTCTCTTTCCGGGTGAGGACGGGCCGAGCGCCGTAATAAGGTTCCGACAGGCGCGCTCCTTGGTCTCCATAGTATCTTCGTGAGGTGCCAAACGATAGCAGGTAATTAAATCGCACATGTGTGCAAGATCCCGGGACACATTGCCGTGCAAGTCCATGGAAGCCGAGACGATGACATTGGGCCCAATGACCCTGCGGATGCGACGAAGTAGGTCTGCTTCGGAGTCGTCCAGATCCTCAACGCACATGGCGCCATGAATGTCGAACCAAAGGCCATCGATTGGCTGCTCCTTCACAATTTGCTGCAAACGCTCGACAATCTCTTTTGAAAGTGTCTCGTAGGCCTCACGAGTGACCATACCACCCGGAAGCGCATGCCCGATCAGGGCACCTTTCCAGATGGCACCCTGCCCGACAGGCTGGTCATCATGGAGGAACGCATAGCGCTGGACGATCTCATCTCCTCGCTGGGGATGAAAGGCGGGAGCGGAAGTGCGAGACGGGCTGAAGGTTGAGGTTTCGCAGGCGAGCCCAGCTACAGCGATGACGGGTTTTCGAGTCATTGAAGGTGTAGGGTAGCCGACTATTCGTAGAGGCCAGATTGGATGGTTACTCCGAGGTCGACCAAAGCTTTCGACAGTGCTTTGAGATGGTACTTAAAATCTGTCCAGTGGAACCTGTTCTTATGCAGAGAAGGCGTCCCGGCCAGAAAGAGCTTAAGCTATTGGTGTTGATGGGTATAATGCATAGAGTGGTGGCCTCACCGCGTGTGTGGGGTGTTAAACTGTGGAGAGAATATGCGGGGAACTCGTCAGACTAACCATCAGCCATTCACAGCCTCTAGTAGAGCTGATTGAGTTATCCAAATCTTTGGGAAATGAAGCTGTCCGCAATCGCACATTCAATGGAACTCGTAGAGGTTGGGAGACCAACACCACGGCTAAAAGGCAGCGCCACCAGACGCCTCCTGTAAACCCATTCAACACCATTTCGTGGGGGTAACATATTTTGGACGATCTTGCCCTCGTTAGTCGTGACTCGTCTCCCTGCTATCACGGATGTTCGGCAAATGGTGGCTAAACACCCGTCGGAGCTCATGTCGGCAGGTAGGCCTCCATGTAGCAAGGCCATACTGACAAATGCCAGCGCAGATAACCACTTGAAGCAGGCTCGCAGCAGCTAAAGCCTGATGATAATGTTACATCGGCACAGATTAGCACTGGAGAACTGCCGGGGAAGAGGCTTGTAATTTAAACATATAATAATCTTGTCTGCACCGATCCTCGTTACTTCGTGGCAGACAGACCAAAGTAAACCCACCAACTCTTACATCAACAATATGCTTCGTCATGTCCCAACCGGGACCTGGATGCCCGCTTGGGTACCAGAGTCAACAGGCACACTTTCTGTCCTGCTACTACTTTGCTCCATTGTCCAATCTGCGACTGGCGGTTATGACGGATCCATGTTGAATGGTCTCAACATTTTGCCATCGTATACCGAATATTTCAATCTCACACCAGCAACAACTGGTCTCAATACTGCGTCTGTGTTTATTGGTGGTTTCTTTGGTCCCATTTGGGCTGGTGTCATTACAGATCGCTTGGGCCGTCGGCCTGCCATTTTTTGGGGTACACTCGTGACCTTGATTGGTATTATCCTTCAAGGTGCAGCACAAAATGTCGCCATGTTTGTTATTGCCCGTATCATTTTAGGATGGGGTAGTGCCATTTCTGGCGTTGCTGCAGCTGTGTATCTGAGTGAAACGTTTCCAAGCCGCTGGAGGACTTGGGGTGTCGGCGTAAGTATCTGTCCGAACCATGGCGGAGATATTCAAGAGACTTACTGACAAATTGACAGCTTCTGAACAATTGTTACTACGTGGGAGCTCTTATTGCTGCGGGAATCACCCTCGGTACCTCCGAATGGCAGTCAACTTGGGCATGGAGGGCGCCATCATTCTTCCAAGGCATATTCTCCGTGCTCTGTCTCATCTTCCTGCCATTCATACCAGAGTCTCCTCGCTGGCTGGTTGCGAATGAGAGATATGAAGATGCGCGACAGGTTGTCGCACTGACAAACTCCAATGGCGACTTGCGCGACCCAGTGGCAGTTGCGGTGTACAAGCAAATCATCGATACCCTGGAATGGGAAAAGAAAGAGGGCCGCACAATGAGCCCCAAGGAAATTATCAAGACGCCAACTGCCCGCAAGCGAGTCCTGATTGGAGGCTCAGTTGGACCTTTTTCTTGCATTGCTGGTAATATTATTGCGAGCTACTATCTGGGAGATGAATTGGAGACTGCGGGCATCAGCAGCTCAAGTGATCAACTTAAAGCGGTAAGCTGCTTTTTATTTCGTTGCTCCTAATTTCCCTATTGTTCGCAGTTCTTTTCTTCTTCCTAACGACGATTTGGAGATGCTAATACATTTAGAACGTGGTTCTCAATATTTGGTGCCTTGCCTGCGCTCTTGCTGGAACCCAGTTGGCTGGCATATGGGGCCGCAAGCCGACCGCGATGCTATCGCAGTCTTTACTCATTATATGCTTATTTGTAATTGGAGGATTATCCAAGATGTATGCAGACAACCCAAAAGGAGCGTCACAGAGTCTCGTTTATGGCGATGTCGCAGTCATGTTCCTGTTCCAGGGCTTTTATTCTATTGCCTGGACCCCTCTACTCACGCTATATCCCCCTGAAGTGATGGACTATCCCATCCGGGCCAACGGATATGCATTTTCTAGCTTTGCTCTCAACGGTTTCGCGTAAGTTCATCCACATGTAGCCTGCAACATATCTCGCTGACATGAATTCTGTGGCTAGTCTTCTTCTTGTTTATGTGATGCCCATCGGCCTCAACAATATTGGCTGGAAAATGTACATGATCAACGGCGCTTGGGATATCGTAACATTAGTTCTGATTGTAAGTGCCGGCATATCTCAACTTGGGCTATTCTCTAACAACTACAGGCCGTTTATTGGGTTGAAACCAAGGGGAAGACGCTGGAAGAGATCGATGCCCTTTTCGAGGACCGCGCTCCCTCGACGGTTCTCAATGTTGAAGATGTTCGTAAGGGACGAGAAACCCTTGATGTTGACCAAGTTGAGAGAGAATTGCAGGACGAGATTGGTTTGAAGGAGCAGTACTAGTGATCCTGGTATTCTATTTTGGCCCCCCTTGATTTTTTTGTAGCAACTATGACACGACGCAGATCGTTTCCTTAGCTCCAGCCGCGATTCATCAAAGTGTTTCCCGACAGCATTTTATTACGTACTATTGAAGGTATCCCCGCACCACTTACACCACTTGACCAGGTTCCCCGCAGCACTCTTATCCGGCCGGTCTGGACGTGGCGCCGCCTCCTATGGGTGGGGGGTTTGATAGAGTTCGCCCATGCGGCGTCATAAATCACCGCTGCCAATTTGGCTTTGAACTCTACCGCAATTGTAAACGCGAGGTGGAAAGTTGGTATTTTTGTCACTGATATCGCTATTCACGACTGTCGTGATAACTCCTTGCATGGTTTAGTAAGACATTAGAAGTACACTAGTCTTAGCTATGACAATCGCGTCTGTCGCGATTGTCGATGCTATTGCTCAGGCTGGACATGGCAGATGCAGCCTGTCCTCGTCACATCGCACTTTCCAATCGCAAGATTAGTGATAAAAATTGTGCTTCTAGCCTCTAATTTGAATTCTGTCTCATTCTCGATATGGATGTACAGAAGAAGGTGGCGGGATCTGATGGGGAGCCTACATCGGGTCGCATGTTCAATGCAGACGAAAAGGTCAGCGACTTCGGTCAGAGGGCTGAGGATGGCAATGTCGAACGTGGGCTCAAGGGCCGGCATATTCAGCTCATAGCTATTGGTCAGGATAGATGCATTATCGACACCATGGTGCACTTTTACTGACCAGGATACAGGTGGTACTATTGGAACCGGCCTATTCATTGGATCTGGAGGCATCCTTGCTGAAACCGGGCCGGGTAAATGCTTTCAATATGTTGTAGTCGCCAAGATCTAACGATTTGACAGCACCACTACTCATATCATATCTGATCATGTCAGCACTGGTATGGGTGTTGACCTTGAACTTGGCAGAAATGGCAGCGTACATGCCCATTAGAGGCATGACCGCTCCGTATTTGGTACAGCGTTTTGTAGAGCCAAGTCTTGCCTTTGCATTGGGTAGGTTACGTTCAGTTGTATCTGGCGAGGAATATGACAGCTAATTCTCGCGCCAGGATGGAATTATTGGTACGCCCAAGACAACTCCACCTTTCTTTAGAAACGCTAATGTTTCCACAGGTTTGCCTACTCCATGATCCCACCAGCCGAAGCAACAGCATCGGCCGTTATTATGGAGTATTGGACAACGGCAGTTCATCCCGCCGTGTGGATCACCATAATCCTTGTTGGTAAACAATGCAGCGAGGCAACCGTTGATTAAGAAAGTCTATTGTTACTAATTTGCCGTCTTATAGTATGCGTTTTGCTTAATCTTATTGCCGTAAAATACTATGGTGAGGTGGAGTTTTGGTTTGCATCGGTTAAGGTTATTGCGATTCTTGTCCTGCTTATTTTAGGCGCCGTTATTTTCTGTGGCGGTAATCCGTCTCGCGATCGCCTCGGCTTTCGGTACTGGAATCATCCAGGTGCATTCAAGCCGTTTCTCAAGCATGGAAATATGGGAAAATTCCTTGCTGTTTGGGATGCGCTGATCCGTGCCGGATTCTCTTACATCTTGTCACCAGAAATCATCGCCAACACAGCTGGTGAGTGCGAGGCTCCACGTCGAAACATTCCCAAGGCTGCACGGCGCTTCGTTTGGAGGCTTTTACTATTCTATGTTGGAGGAGTACTTGTCATCGGCGCCATTGTTCCGCACAATGATAGCCGCTTGCTTGGTGTCAGCAATGCCTCAGCCAGTCCCTTTGTCATTGGAATCCATAATGCCGGCATTCCTATCATGGACCATGTCATAAATGCTGTGGCCTTGACTGCGGCTTGGTCCGCTGGCAACTCACAGCTATATTCCGCCTCTAGAATTCTGTATGGGATGGCTTGCAATGGAAAGGCCCCTAAGATGTTTCGGCGCTGTAATCGGTGGGGTGTGCCGTACCTGGCAGTTCTGGCATCCTCCACGTTGAGTCTTTTGGCATATCTTAACCTGTTGAGCAACGGGGCGGATGTATTCGTTTGGCTTACGACGATAACTACAGTCATCGGCTTCATTAACTGGAATATAATTCTAGTGACTTACTTGGTATGTATATCATGCTAAAAGAGTGAATGGTACTCGTGGCTGACTATTCAGTAGCGTTTCCGCAAGGCAATAGATTTGAACAGAGTTTCGTGTAAACTTCCGTTCAGAAGCCCGTTTCAGCCATATTCAACCTACATGACACTATCCATGCTCAGTATAGTGTGCATTACGAACGGTTTCACGGTTTTCTTCCCCCATAAGTTCAACATTGCGAAGTTCATCACTGCATATGCACCATTCCTGATTTTTGTCATTCTGTACCTAGGCCATAGGCTTCTATTCGGTCGCGGAACCCTCTGGATAACACCGGTGACCGAAATAGACGTATTAAGTGGCTTAGAGGAGGTGGAAGAAACAACTGCAAGAGATATAACCCCCGTGCCTCGAAACATTTTAGAAAGATTTTGGTTGTGGATTTGCTAGTGGAAAAAGCAACAGTTTGTTAGCTTGCATACAGTTCGCGGCCGATTGTGAACCACTGTCAGCTTTAGGCCAAACACATTTGAACACAGACTAGATAACCAGAGAAGTACAATGGTGCCGTTGCAACCCCTTTACATTCTATATTAAATGGCATAAAAACAGTTGAGACAAGCTGCATAATTTTTAGTAGCTGTCCGCAGGCCAGTAGATTGACGTGGATTACTGCTTGCAATTGTTAAAATGGCTTGAGACTTTGTCAAGTATTCTATTTTTTTTTTCGAAATGTCCAAGAGATTTAAAAGCAAAGAGTGTTAGTGAAGGAAGTAAATTAAGTATATTGTTTATATCTACCCGTACCTGCCTCACCGTCATGGATCTCGGGACATATGCCATTGATCGCCTACTCTAAAACCAGTTGGAAATGGGTCCTCGGGATCTAGGACTATCTGCTTATAGCTCGTTATCCATGCTCTTCCCTTCACAGTGGGCAGAATAGCATCGTAGTCGCCGACCTTTGTAGTGCCGCGGATATGATTTACAAATTCTGTACCAATAATGCTGCGATGACGGAATATCTCATTAACCTTGAGCTGACCTCGCGCATGCATAACTGCCATTCTTGCACAAGTACCAGTACCGCAAGGGCTGCGATCAAACCGGCCGGGCGATACAATGACAGTGTTTGTCGCAATTTTGCAACCTTCTCCGTCCTCAACTGGATCGGTGATAACCAAAATGCTGACTCCCTTTAGCGACGGATTCTCTGGATGCACAGGCGTATACTGTGCCTGCACCGCACGCTTCACCCTTTGACCGACCTCTACAAGCTGCGAGCCATACTCGTTGGCAACTTGCAGTCCAATAGCGGAGGCTTTGACAAGGGCGTACCACATGCCTCCCCATGCAACATCAACTAATATTTCGCCCAGTCCTGGGACGTCGACTTTTAGATCCAATTTGGCCACAAAAGAAGGGACATTGTCAAATGCGACAGATTTACACTTTCCCCCTTCGCAGTGAGCCGTCACACCGACCAGGCCGGCGGCGGTGTCGAGGTTTAGTTGCGTAATGGGCTCTTTCATTGGTATCATACCGGTCTCCAACAAAACCGTTGTGGTGCATATAGTGTTTGAACCGGACATGGGGGCGTATTCCTCGCTCTCCATGATGAGAAAACCAGCGTCGGCACGGGGATCACAAGGCGGTAGAACAAGATTTGTATTCATTGAAGAGCGTCCACGTGGCTCATTCAAGAGAAGCTTCCGAAGGTCGTCCTTTTCGTTGAAGAAATACTCCAGCTTTTCGTACATGGTCTTGCCGGGCACATCAAGTACACCTCCGACTATAACGTCCCCCACTTCGCCTTCAGCATGGCATCCAACGACTGAGACAGTTCGGAGAGATCGCATTATGAACAGAGTCTTCTTGAAACTTAAACAAAATCCGAGGGCTTTGCCTACAAAACAGTGTGTGAAGCTCCATCAAGGCTGCTTTGCGGGGTTGCTGGGTCACCCCGCCCACTTCTAGCTGCTATTGCGTTGCTACACTGCATGAGACTAATTACTTTTTAATACGAAGGGCGGTGCAAGCATTGTTATAAGTTTAGAAATAGTGCACAATTCTGATACAATTCACAATGATAATATCGAAATTTCCAAACAAAGCACCCATGGGACAAATGTGACAGTAGTTAGGTATGATTCTGATAGCCTGTCTCTGACCTATTTAACCTGTTCAGCTGGCTGTTTTCTCAGGCACATCTAAAGATGAGCCGCTCTGTTGATTTAAGTTCTCCTCAAAATCATATAGCGGTGGAAACGGTGCCACATCGCGACCGAGCAGATACTTGTTGATGTACCACGGCAGCTTGCGAAAGTAGTAGCTGCTGTGCTCCCGATTTTTCATACTGAATACACCATCCAGCTCCTCCAGGGTGAGGCCCTTAGTCTCAGGTAGCATAAAATAGGCAAATACCCAACCAAATATATTCCATGCGCCGTACCAGCAGAACGCACCAGTGTCGCCAAACGAAACAACCAGCTGTGGCCACGTCAGACTCAGAATAAAGTTGAACCCCCATGTAATAGCTGTGCTAGACGACATGCCAACATCTCGAATGTGCAAAGGAAAGGCTTCTGCGCTGTACGTAAAGGGAACGGGTCCCTCTCCTGGTGAGTACACCACCATGAATAGGTACAGCCCCAGTGTGACACATACCAGCTTCGCTGTGCCCTCTGGAATTAAGAATGAAAATCCGGTAAAAAACATGCAAAGTGCCATCAGGGGGAATGAGACAAGAAGTAGGTTTCTACGGCCAAAAGTATCAATGGTGTAGATGGCAGGAATTGCAAAAAGCCAGTTGATCAAGCCACCGCCCATCGAGACCAGCAGGGCGTTTGGTCGTGAGAATTTTGCAGCCTCGAAGATCGACGTAGAATAGTATGCTATCACATTGACACCACAAAATTGTTGTAGAAGCATCGTGAACCAGGCACTTTGGGCTGCCCTGCGATTGCGGCGAACAAGAAAGAACTCTTTGAAGAGGTTTCGGCCAACCCGCTCCTGCTGTTCGATAGCTAGGAGCTTGTGGGTATAATAAATATCGCGAGTCGCCTGAATGCGATGGTTGCGGAGGCGAGTCATTGATTCGAATGCTTTGCAGTACCTTCCCTTTTCCATGTACCAGCGAGGGCTTTCAGGACAAAAGTAGACTTGCAGCATTACGACGAGAGGTGGGATCGAGGTTGAACCAAGCATCCAGCGCCATTGTGAGTTGGGGCCAAGAAAATCTGTGTTCTGGAAAGCAACTGAGGCCACGAAGCCGAGGCAAATACCGAATGCAGTCCACATCTAAAAGAGACAGGTAAGAAACCGAAAAAGTTGGCGCTGGAATGGTATTGGCTGGAACATCAGCAGGTGGACTTACCTGCCACATCATGGTCAAGGCACCACGAATCGTCTTCGGAGTGCACTCTGCAGAATAGACGGGAGTTGTACTTGATTTTGCACCCACAGCAAATCCAAGAAAGAATCGAGCAACAAGAAGATTTGCGAAACTAGTAAAAAAGCGTCAGCCTAAAGCATACCTGTCAGCATTTGGGGCGCATCAACGTACGAATTTGCGGCCGCCATCCAAAATCCAGTGATGACAGACATGGCACAGGAGAAGAAAATGGTGAAACGTCGCCCGCCAAGCTTGTTTAGAAACGGATTTGTCCAGCATCCCAACAAAGCAGAGCAGAGATACGGCGCGCCGTTCATAAGACCCTGGAGCATGGGGTGCGTTATGTCAAATTCTGCATAGTAGAATATCTGTGCGTTTGATGTGAGTCCTTGGTCTAGCCGGGTTAAAACGTGGAATAAGATATTACCTGGGCTCCATTTACTGCCGTTTGGTCCATACCCTGCACAATTGCAGAGCCGGCACAGAGGGTACAGAGGAAATACAGCATGAAAGGCTGGCTCCATCTGTGTGTACTCTCGCGGCGCAAAGCCTCTTTCTCGGACTCATCCAGGCGCTCGATATCTTCAAAGCCGCCTGGTATATTGTTCACTTGAGCAATCAATGCCCCCTTGCGGAAGTCGTCGCGATACTCCTCCAGGCCTTTTTCATGAACAAAGGCATCAACGTCTCGCAGGACTTCATCGTGCGTCATCCCTTTCAAGGGATTTCGAAGAAGGGTAGCAGTGGACAGTGATTTTCTTTGTCCTGCATAGTCAAAGCTAGTGTGCTCTGCAGTTGCTCTGTCATGATGAACGGTAGAGATATGCTCATCTGACGGAGACTCTGCGTCAATTTTTCGGGTAGGCATGACGGTCAGCACTGTAAGGAGTACCAGGAAATACTGAATAGACTGGGTGTAAGGCAATAGATGCCATTCCCAAAAGAATGTACTGCAGTTGTTCTTTTAAAGAAGTACTTCCACGATGGCACTAGTCCACAACTTTTACGGGATGGTTGAAAACAGACTTGCTCCAACACATCCACCAGCTCCCCAGACTTGGCTCATCCAAACAAATCACAAAAAATATGGATGCCTAAACATGTGGAACTTGCAATTCTTGTCATAAAATCATGCCAAGATGGCGGTCCACTGTTACAGTGTTGATCAAGCAAAGACCGAGAGAAGGGAGAAGTGCATTCGGAGAGTATTGCACTTTGGCGGTCTTTAAAAAATTTTTGACCACGGCGTGGAGGTATAACTGCTTAAATTTTCGGTCTGTGTTCACTTTTTTTTATATATTAAACTTTCCCGCTAGGTTAGATATTGAAAGGTGGCAGTGTCGTCGTTGCTTCGGCGATTCCAACTACTAATTGTGCTTTGGATCTGTGCGCAAACCAGACTCTTACCAAGCCCTTGGCTGATAAGACCTCTCTCTACAGCTTACAAAGTCACAGCATCCAAGTCCTGCTATAATCTTGGCAGATTTCTTGGATTACACTAACTCCTCGTGAGGCCGTACTTAAAGTTGATGGCCAAGCCTTTTCAGATCCACGGCCAAGACATGGCGCACGTCATAAGCGGTTGATAAATCTGATGTCTTGGTACTGGTTTTGGCGCAATTCAAAGCCGGAAACGTTTTCAGAGCCATTAAGAACAGGCTTTACCTAGTTAAGATGAGCATGCCAACATAAGGGAACTGAGACGGACAATCTGCGCAACACTAACTACAAGCTACGAAAGGATGGCACCAATTCACAGACGGCGTATAGTTCGAGTATCGTACGTTCAGAAATCAAATAAAAATGTGCGTTTGTTAGGTTTGATAAGCAGTTACACAGTTCCAAGTTAAATTAAACACTTAGATAGAAATAATTGTTAGATACTATTTGCTTCGGTTCCAAACTCAATCTGCCTATCGCTTCCGTGTCTTTACGCGTACCGTATGAGCGTCAAGGGACTACTAGGCCCCGAGAGCCAATAAACTTTCTCTTCCCCATGTGAGTAACATGTATTCAAGAGGTCGCTACTCAAAGCTATAGAGTAGTCTAACATAATCATATTAAGCCCCCTCATCTCATATCTGGCGAGGTGACTGTGCAGAATTGTGAAACAGCGAACCGTGAGCTTGCATCACCAAGCGGGGATCTGGCGTTCCCTTAGGGCGGGGTTGAGAATGCTACTGTAATCTCGTTAACAAATGTGAGGTTTCCCGGGGTGCTTGCAGGCACTAGATGCAACATGATATGAAGTGGGCGTCAAGGGCGATGCTGCTGCTCACAGATCTTGAAAGTTCCTTTAGAGACGATCGCCGGCAGCCACTAGGATATTTACGTTCCGACACCGCCACAGAAAAGTCACTGAAGTTGCTGTGCAAGTTTTCCAATTTCCAATTTAGCTCCCATTGCACTGATTTTATTTGATCTATTTTTGCCGCCAGAGTCAACATATTTCGGACCAGCCAGACTACAAGCTAGTGGCCTTTACTCTATATGCTGCCGCACGCCACAGACTGATTAACTGTGACTCTTCAAAAATGCGCTTGCTTCCGTTTCTAACAGCCTTTCTACGAATGGCCACGGCCAGTGGAGGGGATCTCTCTGGCCAAACTCTAGATCATGCGAGAAATGAGGCCTATTGGCGAACATTGGGTCAGAAAACAGGCGACCACGTCTGCTTTGTACCGCCCAATGACAGTGGTGACGATGATGCTCCCGCTATCATGAGAGCTCTAAATCATGAATGCAGGAAAAATAGCATTGTTATTTTTCCGGGACCTGTCTACAACATAAAGAGCAACATGTCGACGCTCGACATGAACAATGTCTATATTCACAATTTTGGCCGCTTTCTATGGAGCACCGATATTGAACATTGGTTATCTGTATCAATGCCCGTGGGCTTTCAGAATCAGAGCACTGTCTGGTATTTTGGTGGTGACAGAGTTATTCTTGATGGTCATGGCGTCGGCACTCTTGATGGCAACGGCCAAGTCTGGTATGACTGGGCCAGGAATCAAGGAAATCTCGCACATCGCCCGATGATGATAAACTGGCGCAAGCTGACCAACTCCAAGATTCGCGGCATGCGCTTTGTTCAGAGTCAGATGTGGACAATGGCCGTTACCTACTCACACCATCTCGAGTTTGCAGATATATATGTCAACAACACATCTACGAGCAAGTGGAACACTCTCAACACTGACGGAATCGACACCATTTACTCGGATGACATTACTTTGCGAAGGTGGAGTATTAAAAGTGGTGATGATGCTATCGCAGTCAAAGGCAATTCGAGCAATGTTCGTGTGTTTGACACGGAGATTTACGGAGGGCAGGGTCTCGCGATTGGATCAGTCGGGCAGTACAACGACCAGTACGAGCACGTCACGGATTTTCTCGCCAAGAATGTCACACTTTACGATACCACCTACGCCATTTATTTGAAAACCTGGGGCGGTAAATCCAAGGGCTACCCGCCTAATGGTGGTGGTGGTGGCTTGGGCTACATGTCTGGTATTATACTTGATGGGATCAAACTCAGGCGCGTGCGCAAGTATCCTTTATTTGCGTGGCAGTGTGAGAATTATGAAGGTGGTCTGGGCAAGGACTGTCAGTCTTCCAAGTTCAAGATGCACGACTTCACGGCCAACAACATCAGCGGCTGGGCCGCCGAGAACGTAGACCATGCAGGGTGGTTTCAGTGCAGTGCAGCGGCAGGAGGATGTAATAATTTCACCGTTTCCAACATTAATGTTACCCGGGGTAAGGGCGGTACTGAACTCAAGTTGTGGCACTGTGAGAATATGCGCAATCACAAGGGCTTTCATTGCTTTGATTGAGCGTGGTGTTGTGACGATGTCGGTCCAGTATTTCACATATTTACTGCAAAGAGAGCAATACTTTGGTAACCTTTTTCCATTCAAATTATACCAAAAAATACTTCTTCACGTCCGGTGGTCTCATCTCAATGAGTGATTTGGTGTCATTGAAGCCTTAGTAGCCCAATCACATTATGCTGTTAGGTGCCTTGCCAACATGCCCTAATTGTGTGGCGTCCTGTAGGACACACCGGAACCAAGCGTCAGCTGTTGAGGAGACAGCGCATCCGCGTCACACACAGAGGCGGTAAGGAAACTACATAAACAATAAGTTGGGCTGCACACATGGCAATGCGGGATACGGTATGCGCCTGGTGTCCCAAATTGCAAGGCCAACCTGGGAATTATTGACGCGTACACATGCATATGACGCTGTCCAACGATCTGACCAATTATCAAACTACATATCATGGGCCACGACTCACGCAAAGCGAGGAGCAGAAGCGAGGCCCCAAGTCGCTCCAGAACGCACCGCTCGGGCGGCTCAACACACCAACAACCGGATAGCCAATGGATGTATGTTCCCTCGCGGCTGTCGCAGGTTACCAATGCGGGTGATTTGAGTGAGGCGGAGGCCCATGCCGAAGCCTCCAGGAGAGCCTCGAGTTCAACACAAACACGGCAATACGTGCCGCCGAATCTTTCATTTGATAACCTTGGGGAGTGGATGGGCCAAGGTGGACGGTTGGATATGCTGGATGATAAAACTCAGGCGGCTCTGCTTCATCAGTATCTTCAGTCAGAGAGGCTGAGTGGGGAAAAGTCCAAGAAAAAATCAGCAAAGAAGATGCCGCCACCATCTGCGCCCATTTTAGAAGAAGAGGAATCAGATGAGGGTGGTGGGGTGTCGTTGACCGCATCGTCCTCGCACAGAAAGGATAAAGGAAAGGGCAAAGCAAGATAAGTCACGAGGGGCACCACGGAAACGGGAGACAAAAGGAAAAGTAGAGCAAGGTAGAATACAGAGCGTTTGCATAAAACAAAAAGGCCAAAAAAATGAATAGTTCGAGGTTAATAAATCATAATATATGAACTTCATTGGGATCCATAAACTATCAACTTTGGGTATAGCTATTCATGAAAAATACACAGTTCGTTCAAACACCAATGGTGCGAGGCTTCTCTTCAACGCGTTGTCCCGACTCCTCAACATGCTGTCCCATGCCGTGCATTTCGTGGGCAGCCTGCTCCTTCTCGCTGTACGCAGCATCCTGCAGCTCAGCATCCTTGTTTCCGTAAAGACCGATTCTGTACCAAGGAAGGTCAAAGAGGCGGTCCATGCTTTCAAGCGAGCGGCCACTGGTTTCGGGCACGGAGATGAGAACCCACAAGCCACCGAGAACAGTGACAGCGGCGAAGCACCAGAAGGTACCCTTAGGGGAGATGCCGCCGTCGGCAACAGGGAGTAACATGTTTGGCAGCGCGCGCGAGTTGCCATACTGGTTGGCAAAGTGCAGGGTCATGGCCCACGAGGTAGCGAGAGCACGAATACGTAGAGGGAAGAGCTCGGCAGTGAGGAGGTACTGCATAGAGTTCCAGCCAAGAGCCCAACCGCATCCGGAAATGTAGATCATCGCAATAGCACCGCGACTAGCGGAGAGATCAGACTTGGGCACGATGAAGTTCTTTACGACTCCAAGCTGTGGAACCGAAGTAAGGAAGGCGGCGACGTAGATCATGGAGATAGCCTGCAGGGAGATTCCAAGAAGCAAAGAAAATTTGCGGCCGATAACATCGACGAGGAACAGAGCGCAGGCCAGCGCAGCGACCAACTTGATGATACCAAAAACGGCAGTGACGAGGAGACCCTCTTGCGTGCCGGTAATACCAAGCAGCTTGAAAAGATCAACGGCATATAGCGTGATGGAACCGGCACCGGACCACTGTGACAGGAGCTGTACCATAGTGGCAAGGTACAGACGGTACAGGTTGCTCTTGTCCAGGAACATCTCCTTAACCATGCCAAAGAATCCAACGCCGCGGGTGGCCTCGAGCTCGTGGTCAAGAGCGGCCTGAACCATGGAGATTTCACCCACAACGTAGTCGCTGTCGGTGGGCAGGTTGCGGATGTAAGCGAGGGACTCGACAGCCTTGTCCGGTCGTCCTTGTTTGACAAGGAAGCGGGGCGACTCGTATTGGAAGAACATCAAAATCATAATAATACCGGCCATCATGATGTGCAGACTCGTAGGTACCAGCCATTGGTTGTGGCTGTTGGGGGAGATGTGAATGGAAGCACCATAGTTTGTAAAGTAAGCGAGGACGATGCCGATGTAGACAGCGCCGGTGAAAAAGCAGGTGCAGAGACCGCGAATGGACGCAGGAGCAACTTCAGCAATGTAAATCGGTCTGTTTTTTGTCGCATCACGAAGAATTAGACTTGTTTGAAAAATATACTGCCGGAGGGTTGCGGCCGAATTCACTTACCCAACGACTGGTGTCTGCCCAACGCCAAGACCAGCGATAAAGCGCCCAGCATAAATGGCACCCAGGTTACCCTTTACGCCTCCAACCATGAAAACAACAATACCAAGGATCCATAGTATGCATAGGAAGCGAGTTGCTTGGATACGTCCGATTCGATCGCAAACCACGAATGCCCTGGTAAAAAAATTAGCCAATGTGACAAGTGCGGTTGATCTACATTGGTGCAAGCCGTGGCGTAAAATGACGTGGGTAATTTGGACGAGGCCAAGGCGGGTGTTGATGTGACGGGTGTTCTTGGCAAAATGGCGTAGGTTCCTACGCCACCCAAACAGTCATGTAGATGCCAATGCTCTCACAAGGCGCCTGTTTCTCGGCATCGGATAACACCCGATCTCTTGTCATGGAGTTCACTGCCAATGGAGAACAAAAAATATGTGCGACTGGGAGCAGCGTAGTAAACTTACATTAGAGCACCGGCGACAGAGCCGAGCTGAACCATGGCAGAGACATTGGCCTTGATGTTGGCCTTCTGAACGGTGGTGTATGTACTATAATGGATTGTATTTTGGAAGTCGTGGGAGTTGAAAGCACCCGAAATGAGACCCTCGTCAATTCCTCGTGCAGCTCCAAGCAGACCGAAAGAAACAACGGCAAACCATAGTCGCCAGTTGAAGATGCCCTTGGGTTCACCAAGGTTCTTCAGGTTGAAGATGTTGACGGGTTTCTTGACGCCGCCAGCCATTTTGACCGAGATAAGAAAGTCCTGCTCTTGGTTTTGGCTGGTCTTGGGTAAATGAAAAGAGACTCTGGTAAGCTTCTCAAATCGCAGTTGTACCTTTATATGTCTTACAAGTGAGGGCACAAGATGTCAGACACGAGAGCTAGGGCAAGAAGGAAAACTTTAAAATCCTACGGCATCGAAGAATGGTCTTTATATGAAATTTCACAGCACACCAGAGCAATTTTTTACTATGGGCTCGACCTTGTTTTCCCCTCACGAGACAAGGGAGAAACCGCAGCGAAATTTACCTAACCCCGGAAGACGGGGGGAAGCGAGGGGGACCCCAGCCATATTCTCTCCAACTTACTAACCTTATGTAGGCGTAATCAGCCAAAAGTTGGGGAAAGTCGTTTCTCCACGTCTCCGCCAGTCTCCTATGTTCCTCCGTTGGACGAATCAGAACGACCCGAAAAGCGTGCAACAAGTCACTAGTCTACATAGACCCTGGGGACTACGGCTGCCGCACCCAAGATTTCTTCTGGCGGAGCTGAGGGCCCAAAATCTCAAGAGACCAGGGAAAATCATGTACTCCGTATACGCTGTATCCATTTCCACGTCGTCTGCAGGGAAGAAGCCCGCTCACCGTTGACTGGAGGGGAGGCTTTGGCACGCTCACAAAGCACATTCGACAGTTCGACAGGAATAATAACCGGCTTCTGTTGTGCATTTTCTAGCGCAATCCAAGCACGTTTTCTTGGCGCGGTCGCTTATTCTACACCAACAACTATTTCCGACGGCTATTGCTCATCCAGACAGTCTCTTTCCCCCAACCCTCCCACACCGGACCGTCGCAAGTGCTCCCAACTCGACTTATGTGTGGGGGCACGGTCCTTAGTTCTCCACGGAGTGTGGATGTTGCTGGGTGGAATGAGGTGCAACTGAGTCGTAATGCAATTCGCGAGCCCTCAACTGGGTGGGCTGCCTTCAGCTGGCAGGCAACAGTGAAAGCATCCATGACTCCCATGGTGTGATGCCCTGCAGCGGCGACAGCGAAGCCACAGTAAGCCGCGCAGGATTCCATCACATCCCAGAACGGAACATGAGGAAATGGCGGCGAACATGCGACCAACCATTGAAAGCCACATAACGAGAACCAAAAGTTATATACAAAGCATCCGCTCTCATCTAATCACCCATTCGCTCGGTTACAGCTTTCTCCTCATCTCGCAGACTGACGTACACCTGCCTTTTCGCTCTACCCTTGCAAAAGCCGAAGCACTAACTAATCTCATAACCTTAACTTGGACGATTGTTCGGCTATTGAGTGCCTCAACTAAACTTGATTTGGGGAGTCCTTGCCGCAGCCACAACGGGGAAAGTAGGATGTGATTCAACAATCCGCAATGCAGGACTTCCCATCACGCCATGTGCACAGCTGCATCCAGCCAATGCACCGTGAATCAACTTTGGTTTTTTTCTGGCAGGCGCCGCCTTCTCCATCTTTTTTTTTTAAGCAGATCCTTGAGTTGGCGTTGGCTAGCGTACGCCACGCTCGGCGCTTTTGTATATCATTCTGTAGCAGCGAATTGAACAGAACCACAAAATAAACACAAAATGAAAACTCGGAAGAGATATTTCCTGCAATCCAAAAAAGATCAGCTACCCAGAGGCGCAGTTCGCCGGGGCCGGCACGGGAACCAGAAAACAAACCGGAGTCTACTGTTTACTAACCCACGTTTCTCCCCCGTTCTCACTGCAAGATCCCAAAACGGTTGTCAGCAATTACCTGTCAATTAGTTACATTTTAATTAACGCGGGGTAGTCAGATGAATAGTCACTAAGGAGCACATGCCAAAATTACCTTGCCCTCCCCCCGCGGACGTAATTCAGCGGCTTTACAGCAATAATAGCTCGGAGTTGTTGCTCGAACTCCGACAACAGTAGTCCAAGAACTGCTCGGCTCGCATCGAAATGCCCAGCGGCCAAGAAAGCCTCATAGCCTCGCCCGGCTGGGCACATCTCCCCTTGACCTTCTCGGCAGAACTGCCGAGTCCGGAAGTCATAGCCAAAAAAGCCACCCCGTACACCGTCCACCCTGTAAAAACTCTTTGCCCCACGCAAGAAAATGAACAGGCAATGTAGGAAGTAGGCTCAGAGGCAAGATGAATTGACTGGCAGTCAGTTCATTGCTGAGCATATTGACCGAAAACACACACACACACACACACACACACACGGGTACAACCTGGACTCGAGCCCTCGCGTATTCATTAATTATTAATGAGGCTGATCTGTCAAAACATGCGGCTTGCGCCCTTTGCCAAGAACCACTAGAAAAATAATAATGGCTGTAATAAAAGTCATGGTGCCCACACACACGTGGGGTTACCATGAATTACTTACTGAAATTCCGTCCAACCTGCGGAGCAGTAAATATGCACTGCTTACGGAAAAATAGCCGGGCGGGATTTCAAACAGTTGCTCTGAGTCCAGTCCTCTAATAATGGAGCAATTTGTACGAAGTACAGCATCCGCCAATGATAGACATAGAAAATCCCGGTATCGGCCGGCTTCATTCCTGCGCGAAATCAACAAAGCTCCGATTCGATCAGGCTATCTCACAATGTAAGCAATTCGAGGTTGGCCTATGCGCATTCTAGCCTGGACAGCTTCCTACTACAGCCAGTAGCGCCCCCAGATCTTGTAGTCCTCCTGTGTTCCCCGAAACCTAAAATCAACTTCTGTAATGTCCTGGAAGCCCTCGCTTTCTTTCGGTGGCTTGTACCGGCTCGTGAACCCGCTAAAGGCCACTTCAGGAAGTACCTCTCTCGCTTCTGGATTCAATGACTTGTTCAAGGAACGGACGGCATCGTTATGTTTGCAAACATGGGCGGGGGTGGTAAAGGAAATACAGCGGATGGGCACCTTGAACGTCTTGGCCAAGTCTATCCACAACTTCCGCGTATCAGGGTCGGCGTTTGTATTGTCTGGTGGACTCGGTCAGCGCATGTTCGGGGCAAAATTAGACGGTACGGAGCAATCGGGTGGCCACTAACCTACTGCCACGGAGGCTCCATCGCCTATAAATTCCTTTGCCGCTTGGATGCACTTTTCCCTCGTCTTGAGCGTATCCTGGTTCACCCTCGTATACCCCAGCGGCTCGAGATGCTTCCAGTAAAATGTGCTCTTTCCGGCTCCTGGTCGTCCGCAGAATAAAACAATGTCCTGTTTATTCGGTTTTTCAAACAGCGTGCTCTCCAGACCATCGCTGCCCAGAGGGTAATGCATCAGGTCAAGGTCCCGCTCCCACTTCCGCGGCTCGAGTCCCAGGAAGAACTCTTCTGGGGTTTTAAAAGGGACACTAATGTTATGAGCCAGATTGCGATCTGAGCAGCTGAAGTCCTTGATGACTGCTACGCCATTCGAGACTGTGGCAACTCGACCGCCAGCATCGCCAACAAATATGCTTTCTTCCAAGTTGATATCTTTTGCCTGTAGGCCCATGTCTTTGAGAAGTTCTTCCCACATGCCTGTTCTAGGTTTTCTAAAGTTATCTTTTGCGGTCGCTGCGTATATCGTGACAGGCAGATTCAGATATCGTAAAATCGCCGAACCCTTGTCCTTGAACTCGCCGACTCGCTTGGCGGTGTATTTTTGAGGCCCTTTTTGCTTGGGATCAATATGAAGTGTCATGCCACCCTGGTTAGAGAGAATGGCGACATGATAGCCATTATCGTAGAGCTCTTTCAGCTTCCCAGGCACCTGTTTATCCCACCACCGCCAGTCTGCAGCGTCTTTGGAATGCTTTCTTCCCGAGGTGGTAGCAATCAATGTGGAATCTAGATCAAATGCCGCAATTTTCCTTCGTTTTTGAGGTCCCTTCTCCCCCTTTTCTGGTGTGTACTTGCCGACGAGGAGCGTCGCTGGCTTATCGGGGTCATCCTTGCGTTCGGACCAGGTCGTTCGATCTTTCGGTTTTTGGGAAGTCGGTGTAAAGAAACTGGAGACGGCACTTTCTAACGGGAATAGTAGTTAGCTCAAAACCAGAGGTACACTTTGCCGCTCATACTAGTTGTGCCACTTTGTAGCGATCTCTTGTTTGTGGGTGGTGAAATGGGAGCTGACGCTTTGCGCTTCTCACTCGTTGAATTCGACGACATCCCGGAGACAATTTGGCAACTCAAGGGTTTTCGGCGCAAACCACGCGTCACTGTTTGTAAATTTGATGTGAGTAAAGAAGTCATTGGACTTCAGTGCCACCAGCGAGTAGGACCCGCGTCGAGAAGTCGCACTTTAACGCGAGGTCACGTGAATTTGCGTTTGCGGCTTGGAGTGGCTTCATACATCAAAGGAGAGCTCTTACATCTATCTGCATCAACGATACTGAACTGAACTTGAACGAAAATAAATCAATTGCTTCTGGAATCGGTTCTGAAATCCTATACTGCATACCGAAGAAAATTTATTGTTCAACTGCCGATTTGGTAGCGTATTGCAGCTTTCACCCAACAGGGTTGGATGGTTCAGAACCGTCGTCAGTCGCCATGTACGAAGCATTCATGACAAGCGTTGTAGAAGACGCCGAATTCATTCCCGCATGTTCTGTACTGGAAGGTCTTTGTTCAATGAAGGCATGGGAATCAGTCGTCCGCGTATTATACTTTCAAGGACCGCCACGGCCATCTGGACTGTCAAATCAGACCTCCATTGAGAAGCCAATACGCAAAAACACAGCACCCCTATGGAGAGACCTGCATCAGAATCTGAGTCGTCAATCATTCGTGGTACAAGCAAGATACGAAATTCTCAAAGACAGGGATTTTGGGGCGGACGCGAAGCCCATGGAACTGGATGCTACACCCGGCATCCTGCGCTGGACCGATTTCCCCGACCCTCCACATGGCAAGCCGCTGTTGATGCAGCGCAAAATGGTTGAACTATGGGACCAACGCGGCTTAACGTCGGTATTGCGAGACAACCACCATCAGTAAGTTCCCACATCAAGCTGGAAGCCAATCGTCTCCTGTACTAATGGCGGACGCAGATTCAAGGGTGAGATGATAGAGGAGACGTATCGATTTTTCAGAGATGAAATCGAGTTCGCCCTCACCAGGCAATACTTCTTCAACCCTATTCAAGACTATTCACCTCTCGAGTCACGGACTATGGGGCCATCCACCCCCGCTAGCCAACTGCCGGCTTGGGACAACATTACACAGGTCGACAAGCAGGGGCGTTGGATCATGCAGGTCAAGACGCATGTCCTCCAGGACAACAAGCCCGACGAGATCAGAAAATCACAAGATAAGCTCATGGCACTGCGCAAGGAGCTTGATGGCGTGTTTGACTTTCTTGCCATTGACAGAAAGGTACACGATACCAGGGTGGCGCAGCAGCAACACGGCGTCCAGGTGCTGCCACAGAAGGTCATGATTGGAAAAGGGTGATATCACTTCCTTGCAGGCCTTCCTTCTTTAATTTACAAGCGAGCATGCTATTTTCAATAGAAAAAAGGTATTTATCCGTAATGGATCAAAGCTAAGTAAAAGAACAACACCCATAACCAGAAGTGAAGCGGCAAGATAATCCAGTGCCAAGAGTAATGTGATCATGCCCCAAATCAAGGGGAATCAACACGACCGTCAAAACAGTAACCAAAAAAAGTTGTCAGAATTTTCAAAAGAGGTGTGATGACCCAAAATTTCATCTCATCCACAACTGCATAGTTGGCTATTTGAATCGCGGCGCGAAACCAAGAAAAAGTCTGAAGTCGCTAATATCGTAATTTATATGTCTTCCGATTTCTCAGAAAAGGGCATGGTTATTTTCGCTGCTTAGACCTGGACGATCTGGGCAATGTTGGCAACGCCAAGAGTGTTCTCGAGAGAAGAGGTGGCACCGTTGGTCATGCCCTTGACATAGGCATCAACAGTCTCAATGGCAACACCCTGCTGGACGAGGGCGAGACCCTGGCCGACGGCTTGGACGACCTGAGGGGGGAGGCCACCCTCGACGAGAGTGAGAAGCTTCTGGGCGAGTGTCTGGCCGAGAGCACCCTCAACCTTTTTTCCCATCCCAATTGTTAGAAGGCTTGACACAAGATGGTGCGTGGCGTCGTATTAGAGCGACATACCTTGGCGAGAGTAGAGCCCAAGATGGTTTGGAGCTTCTGCTCGAGACCGTCGGCGCTGAGGCCCTTCTCAACCTGGCTGACAACACCAGTGAGTTCACCAACAAGGTTGCTGCCGCCGACTATCAATGTGTTAGTGCTGTCGTTCCCTCTGCGAATAAATGCATGCGTCATGCCGTGGTGAGAGACATACGAAGGCCGGTAACGCCAGTCACATCAGGGACAGCTGTAGGAGGAACGGTGGCAGGAGCAGCGGCAGCCGAGCCAGCAAGGGCGGCGACAAAGATGGAGACGATCGAGAAACGCATGTTTGCTGATTATGGGGGCTTAAAAGGAGTGTGGGTTCCCGAAAAAGGATAGTAAAGGAGTGACTGGGTGAACAAAAGACGACTGATAACCGTGTTATGGATAATGGGGAAGAAGAAGAATCTTCCTGCGGGCTCAGACGGTGCTCTTATACTTGAATATCAGCGTGCATCTCCCCCTGATTCCTGATATCTTATTCAACGTCTTCAAGCATCCACCCCTGCTTGGCTCAAAATTGCACCGCAAGAAGCTTGGCAGTGAATGGTAACATTGGGCTAGTAACACACAAATGATGACATGCCACTCAAAGTGCTCGACTCAGTGATGAGGGGAGAGACTCCAATTTGATGAGATCGGCATGAAGCGCTATTATGGAGAATTCCATATGCAGCATGCGGTGGTTGCAGCTCGACAACCTGCAATATTGGGCTGTGTGAACCCCAGTTCAGTCTGTACATTTACACTGGCATACATTAGGCCAGCTCTCTCGAACCAACCATTATATAATATGAGAAAATACATTAATCATATCACCTTTGATAAACTATACAAAAGCAGCTGCAGCCGTTGAATCACTACCAAGCAACGGCAACAACTAACTTGCTTGTTTACCGGCCGCGAGACCGGGGGGGCAGGCAGTTGACCATCTCGACCCAGGAAATTGAGATAATGTCGATCTTTCCTTACCTATCATTAATTGCACCAACCTGCCGTCATTCGCCTCCCAAGGGCCATGTACCAGCATGTGAGACGATGCCTTGTCAAGCTTTGTAAGATAAATGACACCTAAAACCCTGATCTACAGGCACAAGTATGGTTTATCCCTCGCCGTTTCTGGGGGTAATGGATACCTTTTTGTCGGCTATAAAAAGTAGCAGGGATCCGACTCCAGGAACTGCTCGCTCTGGTGGCGGTTTGTCTACACTTGGATCGGCAAAGCAATCCACTTCGACAGCAAGCGCAAGGATGCGGATGAGGCCCGAGCCCTTTCCCCCTCAAAACCCATCATTCACCGTCAATGAACCATATCAAGCATGCCCATATACACTCGATCGGTTAAAATTTATGATAATGCAGCAGTTCATTGTCCCGGTTTGCCTGGACTTGCAAATTGGTCTGTGCGCCTCATTGACTTACGCCCATTACTTTCAATCCCTTGGCTAGGACCCTGTGCATTTCTTGTTCGGGCGGCATTGAGACGACTTACTGGTAATCGCCCCTTGCCAACGGGGGCGCCACTGATGATCGTCCACGGTGAGCAAAAGCGCCTTTTCATTTCCCCTGTGTCCGTTGGTCATGAGCCGGCAGATGGGCCCCTAACAAACAGACCAAGACACAAAAAAAATCTACAAGGGTAGACCCTTGCATGCAGGACCAGCATTCAAAGACACACAGCGGGCAAAAGCCAGCGTCGTGAAGAACCCGGGCGTAAGTTTCCTAAACGGGACATTTTTCAATCCCATCGCCATTTCCACCAAAAAATTCCTTCACCGATACCAAAATTCTCCCCGCAAACGGTATTATGTACCTACAAGCCAGAAATCCCGCAACCAAAGCTGAGAAATGCTAAATAGCAACATCGACAAGGGGTGGCAGATTAAAGGGGGGATGTAACAAGGCTAAAGTCCTGTGCTATGTACTTCGATTCTGATCAACAGATTCGGGCAAGCTAGGAAGGTTGTCGATGACGTAGCGTTATTTCAGACGTTTGTTTATTCAGAAAGACCACATTCATGCCCGTGCATTCGTTTGCTCTAGTGTAACCAAAACAGTCCCTTGGAAGGGCCGTGTAAGCTTAATGTTGAGTTGAAGCTTGGTCGGAGAAGAAGCCGCAACTAGGAGGGGAAAATACATATTAAATGTTTTGGGGGCCGATAATAAGGACTTCTTGGCATCGCATGGCTAGCCTTGGCCCGCCCCCACGATTTGGCTGGCGCCGTCTAAACGGGACCAATGGGGCTTTGCAGAACCAACGGCCTCTTACTTCGCTCTTCTAAGTTGGTATCTGGACCAGATTTTCTCAATTTTGTTTATATATTTTTATATTCTAGCGTACTGCTATATCAAACTTTACACGGGGCGGTGTAATAACCTTCTCATGTGAGTGCGAGGAGATGCGAGGCTGAATCACAAAATGCCTATTGTGTGACAATGCACGCAAAGGTCGGTGAGCCATGGCTTCACAGTTGGTAGATACTAATTTTTCATAAAGCATTGCCCAAGATTATCTTCAAAGACTATCCATCCAACGTAATCCACCCAGCTTCCATTCACGTTCTTTTCTTCAGCTGGAATGCACCTTAGTGCCTGTCCAGAATAGCATAGTTTTATTTGTCAATAACATAAAACACCAAACCAAATATGGAATTAAACTCGACGAAAAGAGCCTTTTAGGCATTTAGCCTCCCTTTCAATTTTCACACGTGGCAAAACGCCGAAACTTTGTCTAACAATAGACTCCATCCGCAATGAGGGGGCGTGTGTGTCGTAAATGTCCGTCGTCTTTATTCCTTAAGGTTGTCTGGAGCAGAGTTCGTTTCGCAAGATCGGCATTCACATCGGTTTTCACAACGGCCTACAGATCTGACTCGCGATCCTGGCTTTTCTTGTTTCTCAAGCCGTCGCTTGGATCTTTTCCCCAGAAACTTTACCCCAATGTCAAAGCGCATGGCGAAACTCTGTGATGAGATTTTTACTGATTTGTATTTTGACAGTCGAATGCTTGTGCGCTTCTTCTGTTTGTATCTGCTCTTTTCTAATTCTCGCAGGCCAATTTCTGAGCCCTTTCCGTCTCCGCAGATCGTAGTCCTTTCCCTTTTCCTTCCCATGCTGCAAAAAGTGTAATCTCGTTTTCAAAGTCCATTACAACAAAAGCCCCCGAAGTTCTAAAAAAGAATTAAGAAAAAGAACAAAAAAACACATTTTCCTTTCTGGTTCTTCCTTGCGCTGAGCAGCAAAGTTCCGTCCAATCTATAAACGCCTTTCCAATTGGAAGTTCCAGTTGGAATACAGTCTAAAAAAAAAAAAGACAAGGTGCAAAAACGATGCGTGCCAAACCGGGCAAATAATCCGTCACCTTAGAAAGGCAGAGTAGATAATTGCCCAGATTGGCGTTGAATGAGTGACTGCAGTCGGGGTATCTGATCGAGGCGGCCCACGGGCCATCTCATGAAATAAAACAAAATAAAGAGTGACCACATGCAGTGATCTCATAAGAATTGAAGGTGGTAAGGATCGTGAGTGGTAATGATCGTGAGTGATGAGATATCATAAAATGGTAAGGATCGTAAGTCGCTGAGATTATAGCCGTCAGGGTCGGATAATGCAGAGAAAATGCGGAGAAAAGAAAAGCAAAGGTTAAAAGAAGAAAAAAAATCCAAAATCGCTCGCTTCTGTATGCGGGTAAAACAAATCATCGGTAAATACCGACTTTGCCGGCGAGGCTCTTCCAGAATCGAGATCTAGAGTCCTCAATATAGGCGCCGGCCATGCAAGCCTCGCGGTGCATCGGGCCAACAATGCCTTCGTCTCCACGGCTGGGAAACTTGCCCTGGGCGGCATCCAAGGCTTCAAGAATCTGGGGTACGGCGCTGGGCATGTTGTGCTCGAGACGCTTCCACTCCACGCCAGCGAATACGTCAGCCTGGGGACTGTGCTGGATAGTCCCAGGATGCGCACTCAAAGAACGACCTCGGCCGCGCCCACGGCTGCGGCTGCGAGATTTGGACTTTTGCATGGCCATGGGGGGTAGTGTCTGCTTGATGATGTCTTCATAAATGGACTTCCAGCGACGTTCAGTCTCTGCCCACTTGGCTTCGGTGAGAGCATAAATCTTGCTCGTTTGGCCGTAGTTTTCGCCAGTGCGCACCAAGTGCGTTGTATAGTTGTCACGCGCAGCGTCCCAGTCGCTCTGGAATTTGCCGATTGTCTCTGGGTTGATGGCCTCTAGATCGTAAGGAGTAGGCGAAATGGTAAAGTTAGCGTGACCGAGACGGTCAGACCATTCGTCATGATCCTGGAGAATTAAAGGCAGCGGAGTGGGCAGCGGAAGTGGCAGTTCCGTGCTGTTGGAGACGTTGCGCAGGGATTGAATTGAGGGACGGGAGCTCAGTGTTGGCCGCCCAAACGCTGCAGACATGAGCGCTGGCGACTGGGCTGCCGAAGAGAGCGCCGGTGGTGTGGGCGGGAACTCAATCGTAGGAGACTGGAGCGGCGACTCCGGAGGAGGCTTGCCGAGGCCGCTCATCATCAGAGGCGGTAGAAGTGGTGTCGTTGTCATGGCGCGGTCGCGCTCAATGCTAATTCTGTCGTCCTCGGTGAGAATGGGCGTCAGTGACGGGATGTTGACACTTTCGGTGCTCCCAAATGGTAACGCAGGTGTGGGCGGGATGGAGTAGTCGTTCATGCCATCGGTGTTATGGCGGGTGAGGGCCGAAATGGAAGACGAGCGGCTGGATGGTGCACGAGAGAGAACATTGTCGAGGGTATACTCCATGGGATTGACGCTGGGCATGCGCGATCGGCGGCCCGATTTCCATCGTGAGATTGTAGGAAAGCGAGATTCAAGGCGAGCCGTTAGACCCGATAACTGTGACTCAACACCGGCCCGCTTCTTCTTTCCATATGATGCGTTCGTGGTGAGGTCACCGTCGCTGAGAAAACCAGCATCGTAATCTTCGAGATCGAACTCGCCGACCAAGCCACCAGCGAATAGATCGTCAGTACTATTACTATGAGTACAAACATCGTCGCCTGCGTATTGTCTGTTAGTTCCTATAATGTAGATGCGCGCGCATGGATAAATGGGCCCGGTACGCACATAGGCAATCATAGAGTGCAAAGCTGTCTTCGTCGTCAGAGTCGTCGCGAGTGTCGTTGTAATGGTCCCTTTCCACAGGCTCCTCCTGGACATCTGGTAGTTGGCGCATAGAAGCCTTGGTCAGGGTGTTGGATAGTAGCGACGGGGAGGCATAGCCGTCCTGCGGGAGTGGGGGTAGGTCGAGGGATGAGGAGGAGCTCGACATGCGCACATGTCGAGTAGAAAAGGTGGGTGTAACGGGTGAAGTTATGTCGGAGCTAGACGAATTGGTTGCGTTGAAGCCATATGGCCATTGAGGCGCTGTGTTTGCGTCGGGACTGGAAACCTGGGAACCCGAGTCGTGCATTTTGCGATCCTCGACCAACTGCGGCAGCAGTAAGGGCTTTAATTTGGGCGACATGCCTCGCAGCGTTGAAGCCGTGGCGAGCACGGCCTGTGAATGGGTCGAAACGGCGTTCGTCGGAGAATCGTGAATGTTGCGAGTGTAGGCATATAAACTGGGATGTGTGGAGGAAAGAAAGGAAGTGTGAAAGGAACGGAAGGATGTATAAACAAGTAAAGCAGGTTAGTGCGGAGCGGGAGTAGAAGAATGGGTGTGGCGTGTGGTGTGTGCTATGTGCTGTGTGCTGTGTCTCTGTGTGTGTGGGTGTGTGTTTTTTTTTTTTTTTTCGGGGCCGCGGTGCCAGAAGGAGCCAAAGGGCCAAAGAAAGCTGGAGAAGAATAACAAGAGTAAAAGAGAGGCTTGTGGATGACGGCGGCGGGAAGGTATCCACCTCCAACGTGTGAAGAACGGGCGACGGTGGGCGGAGGTACTTGGAGTACTCAGAGGTACCGAGGAGGGGCGTCGGACCCAGCCAAAAGGTACCAGTCGGCGATAGAGGGGAAGACGAGACAGCAGAGCCGGACAAGCCTTGGAGGAGGGGCTGGCACGGGCTGGGTCTTGAGAAAAAGAAGTGGGCGGGGAGACAACGCGGACGACAGGTAGGGGTGAGGCCTGAGTGCCTGACTTGAGTTGCTGTTTGAAGAGGCTAGGCGAGTGCAAGAGGAGGCGGGCTGCTGCAGAGTCAAGTTCCGCCGTGTCAGAGGTTGTACTGCCAGGTAGACTGAAGTAGCCCGCAGCGCCACAGGATGAAGAGGGGGCAAGCCGGGCGGCGGGACAAGTACCAGTAGAAGCCCTTGTGCTAGTGGTTGACCTAGTGCAGGCCCTAAAGCTGCAGGGCACTTGCAGACCAGTGCAGGGCTGGTGGCAGGCTGCAGAGCGCGTTGGCAGACCCGTGGCAGCCGTGGCAGTGTCAGTGACACGGACACAAAAGTTGTTCTGGGCCTTGTACCCTGAACCCTGGTTCACCCTTTCACAATGTACTTTGCCAAGTACCCTTGCCTCTGATATCCGGCGAGTAAGCCAGCCAAGCAGGACCAACTTCCGGCGAGTCGCAGGCCCTAGAGAGGTTGGTATGGTGGATAAATAAGCGCCCTAAAAATACTCAGTCTGACGTGGTCACAACGAGCAAACCAAAGCTCGTTTGTGCAACCTTTTGACTGAGAGGACCTACTCGGTACAAGCGTCTGGCACCGTTAGGGCAGGGGGTTGTTTTTTGTGCTTTCTGGGGCAGATTCACTCCCAGCCCGCTGTATTGAGCCCTGTAGCACAAGGATGCTGCTAATAGGTACCCAGTAGCCCAGGTAGAACAGTAGTAAGGACCTGAGAAAAAGCGACAAGAAAGGTTAGATAACGAACGCTAAGAAAAAAAAAAAGAAAAAAGAAAAAAAAAAGAAAAAAAAACAGTGTTCTTTGAAAAGAATGTATCCTTACGAGGGGGGAGAAGTGAAAAGCGAGTGACAAAAATAACGAGAACAAAGAACAAAGAAACGGGGCCTTGTTTGTGAGCTACAATGTATCCTTTGTTAGTGTAGAGGTCATTGAGGTACACAATACACAACAGGGTTCTGTAGCTCCAACTGTTTTCTTTTGTCATCAAGCAAACGCCTTGCTCTCAACTTCAACTTCAACTCAGCGAGGTGGGAAACAACAAACAATTTATAAACAACGAAACCTTGTTGGCGACTGACAGCATGAGCAATCGCAATCACCTGCCGGCTTTTTTCCTACCCCAATTGGCCTCGTCCTAATGGTGGTATACCAGAGCTTAGGTGCCTCTTCTACGGACACGCATTATTACTGTCACAAAGCACGAAGCCTACCCAATCGTTAGGTGCTACCCCTGGTTCGGCAGTGCTGCTACAGCTACCCGTTTTTGTTATCCGTCAGCAGCTTGGGCTGAGCGAGCAGACGACAACGACAACGACGGGGTATCTCGGCAAGGACCACTTCCCGCCCCCAGCATTTCCCGTCCCGCGGCGCTCACCTAGTCGGTACAACTGCTGGCCTGTACTCTTGTTTCGAACAACATTCAAAATAGACACCGGCAACAATAATGACAACAGCCATCAACAGCTTCGGCAACACACAAAAAAGCATGTGGCGCCACGTGTTGGGGCGGCATTTGAGAAAACTAAGGGCAAGCGGCCTTTCGATACAGAAACTGCTGCATGCTAGCGCCATGGCTAGAAGTTTGACGGAATGGGCCAGCAATAGAACAAATCAGTTATGGTGTGTAGGCAATTTTTGCCACAGCGGCAGCCAGGTGGCTGAATGGTAGCCTTGTCGGTTGCTGGCTGAACAGTTAATGCCATCATCAGCGGCGGTTGGCCTTGCAGCCCAACAAAAAGCAAGGATTCTACAACTGGCAAAGCTAACCCTTTTGAATTGCAAAGAGACCAAAAAAAGACTAGGCTTAGCAGATCTTCCTCTCTACCGGGTCACCGCATAGCCTTCCGGGATGTACCCAAACGCACTTTATTGGCGACTTTTCAAGGCACGAACGCGCTCGCTGAGCGTGGCCATTCATGTCTGTCTGCCCAAAGGGAAAAAATATAAGAAGTTTGGCGGATTTGATTTCTGTGCACGTCTGATTCGCCAGGGGTCAATTTATTCAAGCGAAGGAGAACCACATGTCAAGTGTAGCGTTGCATACACAGACACGCTCGTGGGTATACTGCATATTTGTCTGGCTCTCGACCTGCTCTGCTTCACTCGAGAGCGGCACTTGAAAGAGCCGGTAACATCGACCGCCACGTCTGCGGACTGTCCTTGAGGTCAACGGACAGAGACGACCCATGATGATGCCCGCCCTGTGACGTGTATATGGCCCCGGGATATGAATGTAACTATCCGTGCTCCGTAGTCAACGTCAATAACATGCTCACCACCACTCCACGGGCACATGAGCTCAATTTACGGTGTAAACATCTCCATCTGCGAGGTCAGATGATCAATGGGCAGTGACTACAGTCGAGCAACATGGCAGAGTTTGTTTGGCTCCCAACTGCCCACCGCTTCCCTCTGCAGCTGTTTGGATTGTCTGGCGTCTTCCATTGGGCAGCACCAGAAGCGCTTGAGGAAAGTCGTGTAGAAAAGCGGTGACGGGTTGGAAAACAAATAGGCCAAGAAGAAGGAAAAACGTAAAGCCAAAAATTTAAATTTAAATTACGCGTGCTGGGCTCGCAGAGGACGAGATGCGGCACTGGGCCGTTATCCATGGCTTGTGCGATGTCGCTGGAAGGATGACTGCTTTGTTGGCAGAACAGCAGTTGACCATGTCGTCCACGTTCATTTCTTTGTTAGCGGCTCTAGCCTTGTCTACGCCAATATCCAACTCCAAGACATCTGCAAGCTGACGTCTCAGAGCGGCGAGAAGCTAAAAAAAATTAAAAATTGCATAAAAATAGAAAACTGGAAAACTGGAAAACAAAGCAATTATCAATTTTCTGCAGGGGACAATTGCAAGGTACAGCATAAACGTAGAGTAAAAAATAAAAATAAAAAATAAAAACAATAAAAACCACATACAATCAGTTACACGACTGAATAGCAGGGGCGCACAGAAGCATGTGCCTAATGTACGCTAAAGGCTTCAAGTTATAGGTAGCGGGTACCACAAACCTGTCACGGCGCTGTGACAACGCAAACCAGTTGTTAAGTGAAGACAAGGGTATAGGCAAAACTTCCAAGACAAATCAGAGTATGGAGAGAATTCCCAAACAGGATCCACTCCATTGATAACACTTGGAACGGGTAAGTTAATAAAAAAAATAAAAAAAAACCACCAATGTGACGGGTGTGCGACGTGGTCATGTCTGAGGCCAGGACGCCGATACCATGTCTCTTGTTGGCAGGCAGGATACGCACAGAAAAAGAAGAGATTCTACGGAGCAGTGTCCTTCATTATGACTAGCTTAGTTAGCTCAGTTACCCGCTGGTAAGCAAGCTTGGGAGCGGCATCTGCCGTGGCCAAGCCATTTATAATCGGTGTGCTTACAGGCTGTTATATCTGCCTGCTTGGCGTCCAATTCCTGTCAGGACCTGCATATTCTGCATTGAGTAAAGAATCAATCGATAACTCGTACGATAAAATTGTCATTATTTGTATAAGCCTCTATTATAAGTCCATAACTGCACATTTTGTGGTCGGCTACGGCATTGTCAACTGCCTGCTATTACCTGCCATCAACTTTCTTAAACTGCCATTCAGGACCGACCTACCTAAAGTAGACAAGCCCTGAAGAGCCCACTAGCCAAAGGGCCACAACCGAAGTCCCTGGAAGCCATTGAAAGCCACTGAAAACCACTGAAAACCACTGAAAACCACTGAAAACCACTGAAGCAAAACTGCCGTGACGGAGAAGACCCCACCAAAGTCTCTGATCCATCGGGTCCATCTTGACAGCCCACTGAAAGCCACTCAGCAGCCATTTTTCTTGAACGAGCTTGCTTGATTCAAGCTGCCGTCCTTGTCCCTATCTGGAACTGTGAATATCTAACGAAAGCTGTCTTGATTTGATGCTATCAAGGCTTCAGCTCCATCCGATTGCATTGTCCTCCGCCCTCCCCCGAGTTGCCGCAAACCCCCAATCAATTATATGGCAGCTGAAACGGGACCATTCGTGTGCTATGCCTATTGAAACTCTCCAGAATGAATGTAGAGGCTTTTTACGGAGCGCAATCCCCACAACGACGCCCGGGAGAAATAATAGCTGGAAAATGTTTGAGACTGGTAGTTATGTACTACAGCGCTGGGTACTCTGGCCGAAGCGCTCCCGTGAACCCCGTCAGGCTACGGCGACTCTTAATAATAATAATGGGGATTCAACTCCCAATGCGTTTGGCAAGTTGGTTGGGTACAGTGTCCTGCAAATTCCTTTACCGAATTGGTGGTGGGTGAAAATGCTCATCCCTCTTTCGATACTTCAAAGTTTAGGAATTCATCATGTTCGGGGCTATATTTCCTGGCCCAGGTAATCGTCATATCCTAAATTCAGCTTCGAAATCAAGCTGACTGCGCCAGTTGATACCATGATCTAAGTCGAAGCTCATCCTTGAGCAAAAGTTCCTCAACCGTCGCTTACGAAGTGCAATGGTCCCTTCAATCCTTCAGAGCCCCATTCCCCCTCCTCAAAGAAAGAACAATTAGTTAGTTAGTGAATAACTACTGGTAACTAACCCATGCTCGTTTCTGCGCCATCATACCAGTAACTAAAGAGATATCCGCAGTAGAATCCAACGTTACGCAACGTGGCGTCGGCCGGCATATCCAGCTTCTCATTCCGGCTCGGTGGCTTCCAGGGCCCCCAATTGAATGAGACTCCCAATGCCTCCACTGAATGACACCACTGTCGGGACAAACAACCTTGGGGCCTAGACGCCTGGTTGAAGGAGAGCAGGAGGGGATGACGGCAGCCAGAGCTCAGCCAATCCGGCCCCGCTGAGGCGGTTGACTTTGGCGCTATCCGACACCGAATCTGACTGTTCTTAGTCCTTTCCCCCCACGATTCATGAGGTGCTGTATCGTAGGGTCCTGTATGGAAGATGTGTCCTCATGCCTTTCGATTCTTGCTTCATCTTGTTTTAAAATGACAATCAATGGTCACATATGTCGTCTTCATCGCCGTGGCATGTTTTGCAACTCTGTTACTCTTTGACCAATGCAGGACCAGCGGCCGGCCTCAACTGTCCCCTCCTCCTGTCCAATTTTGTCAAGTGAACTCGAGTAATTCGCCGAGGCTTGCTATTAAGCCATTTATTAGAAGAGAACACCACTTGATTAATAGGCTAGTTAATTAAAGACGGCAAATAATTGAGAAGCATATGTGCTTTGGTTCGGCAAAATTATTGCTGAATCCCCCAAGCAAAGCCCATTGGGTCCGTCCAGTGTTTGCCGCCTGTTTCCAACACCAACACTTGCCCACAGAGTCAGGTTGGCTTCAGCTGAACAGGAAATCACACCGACTTCTCTGTATCACGTTGGATACAATTCATGGGCTCTTGTGTGTGTATACGTTATGGATTGCATGGTAGGCAAGATCTGGTTCAACATTTGTTGCAACACTGCATTAAAGCCCCTGTCATTCATTCGATGGCCCCCAAGCCATGTCCAGAGGTACGTACCTCTTGGGTTACATGCATCTGCGGCTTCACCAACCATCCATGCCACGCGATTGCCTTCAGGCCGAGCAATACTTTGTACTTGGCCGGTTGGAGTCACTTGCTGTATAGTTGGTCGATTCAAAACTTGCGTATTGAACGGTGGTGCAGTGCGACTATGCTTCTAGGCCGTGATCAGGCAAGACCCGAAAAATATCCCGATACACACTCTAGAATTTATTTTTACGAAAGATCTACAACTTTGGTCCCGAAAATCCTTCCGCGGTCTTCTTCGGGTGATCCCCCTGTCGCTCTATTTCCTTTTTTTTATTCATTTAATAGAAGTGACTATGTACACCTTCCGATCATACCTCGTCAATGTTGTGCGTTCCTGGAGGGGTATTGCAGAGTGACTAATATCCAGCAAAGCCGGCTTTCGGCGCCCACTGACCAATTGCTTAGTTTTTGCGTCGTCTTCATCTCAATTTTCAAAATCAGCTCCTTTGATAGGCGTACACAATGGCATCTCCACTAGTTAGTACAGCTCGTCCAAGCATGAGGGGGAGCTTTCACAAACTGCTCGGAGTCGTCGGAAGGTGTCCTGTAGGTTCTTAAAAGTTGCGTTGGGGAGCGCCACTCACCGGAATACCACCCTGATGCAGTCAAAACTAACTAACAGACTACGGAAGTATAATACGATAGCTGCATGCTATAATTGATGGACACTATGCATGGTACCGGGTCCTTGCTGAGAGCACAGCTTTTGGGATGCGCGCGCCGAGGAATTACCTATCTCGTCTGAGCCTCAATTCACATGCATGTTGAGAAAGGGCCGCGACGCCAATTTGGGCCAAGACTTTTCCCTGTCCTGCACCTGCAATTGACATGCAGACACGAAGAAGAAGAAAAAGGCGCAAAAATCAGAGCAATTTCTTGCTTTCTTAATTTTCCTTTATGCAAGCCATCTAAGACCACACAAAGCCACTTAAAAAAAAACGGTGGAAGGGAATCAATACGGCAATGATTGTCAGCTCGTCCTCCGTGAATGTGGGCGGACCAAGACACCCGCCCAGGGCAATCGGCAACGTAGCGAGCTTCTTCGCCCACACAGCACACCCTTCTTGATGGTACAGAAGCCCAGAGAAGCTGTGGCGCCGCTTGATTTTCAAACAATGGGGGGAAAGAAACAACTAGGTTACCAGCTCGGCGGGTGGCGGAGAGTTCCCACCAAAACGGGTACCTGGTCGAAAAGCTTGGGCTTTTCTTTCTTGTTTGGTCTGTTTCGACTGGCTGTCTGTGTGTGCGTGTGTGAGTGAGGTACCTTGCATTAGTGCCGACCTTGGTGATAACAGAGGGCTGGAGAATTGGATTGCTATTAGTCACAAAGGCTCGACAGAAATTTCTCCAGCGGAAAGTTGGTTGGATGAAAAAGCCCGGACATGCCTCCAGAAGTAATCATCATACTTTGTGGCTTACAGAAGCACAAGCTTCTTGTTGGCTTGCGCGCAAAGCTTGCCCAAATCTCGTTCCTGACTTAGGCTGACCCGAGTGAAGAGCTGATGAGAGATTCCATCGCCTATTTTCTTACAATCGCCTTCTCCATCTATTTTTTCTTTCTACTTCGGTCGACAACCCTTTCTTGGCATCATCATCAATATGGTGACAAATCCGTTGCCTGCAGAAACCAACACTGTACCAACATTGATTGCTATAGACACACAGTACTGCTAATTACAAGCCACCGGCCAATGCGTGGGTATTTGTTTGCTCTGTTCTGCTATGTGCCGAGACCGAGACAACATTCCTTATTTTCTTTTTCTCGCCTAAATTCTGGCTTTTAATCTATTTTTCCTCCACTGACGTGTGCGAAGGTGCAGATCCAAGGGGTGTGGGCTCACTCTTGTTGACGACAGCCCTTCAGACCCATCTGCTCTTTGTGGCAGCGCCTCACATGTTAACTCGTCATAGATTTTTGTCTCTTCCTTTTCTTGCTTCTGTGATATGTACCATTCAACCCTGGCGCATTTCTCATTCACATTCAATGTACATGAATGTACCCCAATTGGCCATTGTGAACAAAATCGTTCAAAGAAGAAAAAAAAAAAAGGCCGCTAAATAGAAGCCCAACTGGGCCGCGCCGTGCTTAACGATTATGATTCCTTTCCGTAGTCGCTTTTCTTCTCTTCGCGTCCATACATAGCCGACAACACACTTGGCACAGGAGATCGCTTCAGAACCCACCCCTCTTTATGAGGTGTTGTATTATTAGTGGTGTGGGAGAAGGCCCTTCTTTCTGTCGTCACTGGCTTTCTCCTGCGCTGCCGGCTACATGCCTATTTAGATAATCCGGCAATGCCTCCGGATTGCAGGGTTTGAACAGTGTGAACCAAGACAGGCACACAGGCAGAAGATAGACTCCACAGGGAAACTGATGGCAAAGCTCAGTCAGTCCAATCTAGACCACGGTCGGTGGAACCGCTACAAGAACAACAAGGTGCTAGCAGAACCAAACAGTGGATAATGTACCATTTTGCCGGTGGGTATAGTAGTCATGTACTCTGCAGCCGAGGCTTTTCTGTTACTGTCTCGTTACTGACCCTAATCTGCCTAGATGGTACTGGGCTCCATAAGCTTACTCGGGGATGTGCCGGCGTTTACTCTATCTTGGGCTGTGCAGACAACATCTCGCGCTGAACCAAGAGTCAGTCTGGAGCCCTTCACGTAATCAGCAACTGCCTTGTTAGATCCTCAGGCATCAAATTCAGGCCGGCAAGCTACGAGCAAGGGCAATGCCGCACCAGCCTCTCGCAATGCAATGTAATACCGAACTGCCTAAAATGGATTGCAACCGGGCGGCTTGTAAACCTAATTGCCTCTCTGTACTATAACATTCAGAAGTTGTATTAGCTGAGAAATAATTGCCATGGCCCGGTCTAGAAAGCCATAATAAAGAAAGGAGGAAAACAGACGGGAGCAGCACAACAACCTGTAAAAGCACAAGTGCCGGCATTGGTAGCACTCTTCAATTGCCGAAAAACTTCAACTCTAAAAGAATTTGTTCATCACAAATGTGTTTGGGCAAGGACATCCGTAGAGGCCGCGTTACACCAAAAGTAAAGTGTGGCCGTATCACGAAGCTGGCGCGAATCTTTGACGTTTTTGGCAAAACAGACCACACCCTTCACACCTTCGAACCGCATATTTGCTGGCACACTATAGCGGTTTTACGAAATTTACGAGTGGCTTTGTTGTCGCCCAACAGCAGTGCTGGCGAGCAATAAATATTACTGTGCATTATTGCGTGTTCCTTGCGCTTGCAGACGAAACCCCTCCCTCATGCCTGGATTGCTGTACAGGTCGCAGGTGTACTTTGCGCCTTCTCTGCCTCGCTTGCTGGCTGTCTGGTGCCTAGCCCGGGCCGCTATTGCATTAGCACACCTCCTAACTACGTAACTATTATCTTTTTTCAGCTCTGAAATTATTGCATGTAGGACAAGGACCGCACACCATTAAAGCAGACTTGGGCTCCTTCACAAATGTATACACATGTATACACGAGCCAAAAGTATGGCCATCTACTTTGCAACTAGTCTTCTTAAAGTACCTTTGACAAATGCTTTGGGGCAGGGCGCATTGTCCCTTTTGCGCTGGTACGTGCGTACCCAGGGCCAATCTGTTACTGGCGGCTGCCCCGTTGGTACATCGTTCTTAAGTCCATGATCCGAAGCTCACTTTGTTCTTGAGCACCGATTTGCAATCCTGAGATCTTGATACCTTTTGGCTATGTACTTCTCTACCCTGCTTCGCTCTCGGTGAAGAGATGAGGGGAAGAGGCGTCGTCCAGTCTTGCCCGTGCAAGGTACTGCAAGCCTGCATCCGCATGTGTCGTGCCTATCTAAATACCACAGTTTTGA
This sequence comes from Zarea fungicola, assembly GCA_900169235.1. NCBI lineage: Eukaryota > Fungi > Ascomycota > Sordariomycetes > Hypocreales > Cordycipitaceae > Zarea > Zarea fungicola. Next base: position 49,582 of record FWCC01000065.1, read on the forward strand.
GTCTGTACTTCCGAGACACGTGTTTGCACCCTGTATTCCCGTATATGAGAACCTAACTGCGAGATTCCGAGTCCTGCCGCCTTGCCTGCCACGGCTGTGTAAGTTCGGCTTTTGCCTTACCCTACACTGTCGTGGAGGGTTCTCCCTCACAGCCGCCATCAGCCTGTGTACTCTCAATTCCTCTTCGCTTAATTGTTGCCGTACGGCGGATATCATTGATGTCCAAATATACTTTTGAAAATTTATCTGGGTCTGAATTGATCAGCTATTGTTCTCGTGGCTTCCCATTAAGCTGTGATTTTGACTATTCAAGTGGGTGCGGCCCATTCATGACGTCTGCACCACAGTGTCAGCTGTGATAAAAGAACAAATAAATAAATAAAAGTGAAAACGCATACGAAGAAATTATCCTTATAAATTTATTTATTGAAGCAGACAAGACAGGGTTACAAAGATTGCCACCACCGTAACTGCCCCTCATTGGCTTATAGCGGCCATTACCAAATAGCAGCAGGTAATAAAGGATGCCGTGAGCAAGTGTCAAGAAACGACTCCAAAAAACATAGGCGTATGTATATATAATGACCCCCAGGAAATGGGAGGCATGCCGGAATCGCCGGGAGTGCGGCTGCTAAGTGAGCTCGAGCCAGGAGCTCGAACGCCCGGTTTCTGAACAGAAATCGAGCAACGACAGGTTACCTGGTATCTTGACTACCAGGCGCACAGAATGGTCAATTGAGTGGAATGGGAAGAATGAAAGTGTATAAATAATAGATTCTGATACAGACTCGACAAAGTTGACACATCGTTGCATCACCAATTTATCCATCTCCCACCACACAAAGGATCCAGAGGATGTGTCAAAGACTCGACAGTACAACTATTTTTGCTTGTGGTTATTCTCAAATTGCGTCATCTTTCCTTCCGTGCAAAATTGCAGTACAGAAGAATTTCATCTGTGAAGGTGACGACATCTTTATTCAATCGCTTGGCTCTTCGAGGGCTAGAGTATGCTGCCCCGGATGCCACGACGAGGGATACGCTTCGCCAGCTTGATACCAACACTCTGAAAAGAGCCTTCAAATATTCAAAGTTCATGCTGCTTGCTCTCACAGAGAGTATATTGACAGTAAGAGTCGGATGTGGAGGCTGTACTTGGATAGAATGGCGACAGCATCGGCAGTGGAAGTTAGAATCGCAATGCAATGCGAAACTTGAAATGGATTCAAATTTCAGTCGTCCTTCGTCTTCTACAGAGGAATCGAGCGCCTGGATATAACTTTTGTCGCTCAATAGCCAGCTGCTTCCAAGCCAGAAGCATAAAAGTCTTTTATCAGTAGGGCACGAAATCATCGCCAACGACACCTGGGTTAGTCTGTCAATATTTATACAGTTGTTACAGGAAAAAATGAATAAATTTGCTCATACCTGCCGGAATAAGGTCCGAAGCGAGTATCGAACTTCGTGACTTGCATGCCCATAGCCTATCCAGGGTCTGTAGAGTTCGGTACGCACCCTGGTTTCGTGTAATCTCGTACTGAACCTCGAGTAGTGATCTGATCGCATCTTGAGCCTCGTCCTGGGCCTCGCAGCCAGCGACAAAAAGAGCGGTTGAAAGAACAATAGAAGGATGACGCCCATCACGTTTGGGAATTGCATCTGCTAGCTGTACAATACTGGCAACGGAGTTCCTGACGACAGTCGCCTCTGGATCTAGATGGAGCCCGTATCGATGCAGGTAAATCAGAGCGATATGATGAGCAACTGTATTGGCCATTCGGAAAGAACGAAGTTGTTCCTCATCACAGAGCCCCGCCAAGTCATCAGAAAGGATTGCAGGTGTCGCTTCATCTCGTGCAATCATAAGATGCACAACCCGAACCAACTCAGATGCAATAGCGCCCACGTAGTCAGTTGAGAGCTGCTCAAATTCAGGTGCAATAGTAATCGGCGAAATCTTTTGCAAATCTTCTAGCGCCTTAATCCACCTGAATACCCCAAGAAGATCTCGGCAGCATGCCAAGCTGCTATCAATAACTCCAATGTGATCCACAGAAGGAAGCTCCAGGGGATGGTCTAGAGGCATGTGCAGTGAAGAGGCTGAGTGAGATGGTGACGGCAACGAGACGAGGAATTTTTGGGTTATGAAGAGTCTGTGAATAAATCGCCACAGGACAGGGTCGCAAGTCCTGTCTAGGCCCTTTCGCTCGGCGTCGGCCAACAGGAAGCTTGCACATTCGAAATGATTTCTCCAAGAGCTGGCGTCCGGGTCAAAATGCAGCTCGCACGAGGCGAGCATTAATGTTGTAGCAATGACAGTTGCACTGATGGAGAGACTGTCTTCGTATAACTGGGTTTGAAGCAACGAGAGAGCCGTGGCTCGTAACTCTAGTATTTGAATATCGAGGGCTTTACGGTCCATGACTGACTGCGCCTTGGATGCTTTGTGTAAGGCTCCAAAAAGGATGCCTGAGTAGAGAAGACTCGGATAAACGGATCCGACAGAGATCATGGCTCGGCATGTGTCTTCCTGGATAGCTTGATGGCAGCAAATGGCCGAGGAGGCGACTTCGACGAAATAATACAGGAACCGGGAATGAGAGACGTCTGATAGGGATAGAACTCCGTGGTAGCCACTTGAAATAGCCCTTGGCGGACTTGGCTGGAGTCGGGAAACATGCCGCCACGTAAGTGACGATTTGTGATGACTCTCGTACATGCAAACGGATGCAGACAGGCGACACCTAGTGCAACTGGGCTTTTGTTCGTCGCATTTCTGGTGTCTGGTCCTGCATCTGGAGCAGCCTGTGCGAGATCGGAGCTTCAGTCGTCGCTGTGAACGCATAATACTTGATGATAGGATTGCCAACCCTTGCAAAACGGTTGGCTGAGAGTTGTTTGGAGGGACGCAGAAGTCTGCATGGCTTTGTCGATGTGGTGTGTGGGGAGGCAGCCCGATAGTTCAGCCGTGTCCAGTTCGGGACTTTGGCGCCAATGAGATTGTATTGCGACGACAACACTGGGGCTGAGCCACGGCCCGCTAATGAAGAATTGCCTTCTCTTGTGAGCAGGGACAAGACATAATTTAATAGAATTATCGTATAAGGGACGGCTGCCGCGGCGACCGATTCCTTGACTCGGAGCCCCGCGGCGCTCATATACATTGTCTGACCTTGGTCGCCTAGATCCGGGAATACGTTTGCGGTGTTGAATATATAACAGAGCTCACATAAAACTTATCAAGAATCTTTCGACGACGGTGTACTCACAGCGAACATACAATACAATAAACTTTTTGAACTTTTCAACTGCACCAATCACGAAACCATGGCCATCAACACTGATCTTACCATGCCAGCTGAATGGGCTCGTCATCGACGTACCCTGACAGCCTGGCCAGATCAAAGCTCACAGAAAAATGGCAAGGATCTTGAAGGAGCCGAGCGGGATGTTGCCGCCATTTCCAACGCCATCGTCGAGTTTGAGCCTGTGACACTTCTTTGTCGTCCCAAAAATGTTCCTCGCACGAAAGGTTTATTGTCATCGACCATTGATATCCAAGAGATGGAGGTTGACGAACTGTGGCTTCGAGACTCAGGCCCCGTCTATGTCAAAAATGGCAAGGGCAGCATTATCGGAGTGGACTTCAACTTCAACTACTGGGGTGAAAAATATCCCGGGTCCATTGACAATACAGTCGCGAGATCCATTTTGAAACATGATGGCACTGAGAGAGTGCAAGCACCCCTGGTTGCTGAAGGTGGTGGAATTGAAGTAGATGGAGAGGGAACACTCCTCATGACTGAAAGTTCCATAATTAACGACAACCGAAATCCGGGACAGACAAAGCAACAGCTGGAGCGACATTTCAAGACTTTACTTGGGGCGAAAAAAGTGATTTGGCTCAAAGGCCTCAAAGGTTACGACATTACCGATTCACACATAGATGCCGCAGCCCGCTTCGTGGCGCCAGGTCGTATTCTCCTAAATCGCCCTTCAAAGAACGCTAATCAGGTATTTATCGATGCAGCAGAGGATGACAAACGGGTTCTGGCTGGCGAGACAGATGCAAAGGGACGCAGTCTTGAAGTTGTCGAGCTTGAGGAAGCAGACCCCACCAGGTTTGATGGTGACGAATACGAAACATGCCTGTCATATCTCAACTACCTTCTTGTGAATGGAGGCCTCATTATGCCTGAATTTGGAGACAAGGCCGCAGACGAGAGAGCCTATAAGCTTTTGCAGCAGCTTTTCCCTGACCGAAAAGTGGTCCAGGTGCGCCTGAACCAGCTTCGCAAGCTGGGTGGCGGAATTCACTGCGCAACGCAGCAGCAGCCAGAATGATGGTTAGGTAGCAAGTAGTACTCTGTAACTAGCAACTGAAATTTATAGGGTGACGAAATAAGTATTGATATTTAACCAATTTCCACTGCTTAATTCTACTACAAACTTGAAGATCTCACGACACCAAATGCTCCTTGTGGCTGTCTGTCTTCAACGACGAATTCCTGCATAAAATTTCTTCCTGTCGCGAAGCAGCCTGTTATCTTTAGTGGCAGAGTGGCGGCGAGAATTTATCTGCACAGGCTGTGCAGCACTTCGAGAATTTAGAAGGGGTCTTATTAGGGTGCTTGGGAGAAGTTTTTGATTCCCAGCCTGACTCGAAGCACCGGATGGTATACTGCTTGAGGCAAGGTGAAAAGTGGCTGTCGTAAACGGTTCTCATTGGCCTTTTATAGCGCATCGCCCACTGATCCGCGATCGTTATGCATGTCTGTTGGAGAGCCACAGTGGAACTAGTCTCATCAAGTGGCTTTTTGTGTAAGTCGATAGCAAGGCAATGATGGCCATGCGGCTGGCTAATTAATTTATCGGAAAGTCATTCTGTTGGATGCAGATAGCTTAAAAATGGATTCTTCGTCAAGCTAAACGGCAGATGCTTGCAGTGGCGTCTACAACAACTAACACGAGCACATAGACTGTCCTACAACTATACGGCATCAACAGGCTTTTGCACATCTTTTACTGAAGGCTTGCGTAGTGATAATGTTCCGAAAGAAATTCGTCCCAGCCAAGTAATTGTATCAGGTCAGCTATCTTACTACCCCGCGATATCAGGGAACTTCCATCACAGCAATTGCCGGGCAGCTGGGGTGTCTGGGGTAATGCACATCTCAAATCAACTATTGTTTCCGCAACTATATATAAACCATGTTGACCAGCCTAGCTGATTGATATAACTCCGCTTAAAAATCTATCGACTCTTTCTAAGAGAACATTCTATCACATCAAAAATATGTCCGGCTATCAACACGAACCGCCAGGTACTGTTCTGCTCTTTACTCCTTCTGAGAATGGTCAGCGCCAAGAGATCGTCCTCCGTCCCGAACCAACGAACTCACCGGATGACCCTCTTACATGGCCGACTTGGAGGAAAGCCTGGCACACTTTTGCACTCGTGGTAATCACTGGCTTTGCTGCCGGTCTTTCAACGCTGTCTGGAGCCGCTTCCTATGCCATGAACAATGAGCTTGGAATTACCCCAAACCAGTTCAACATTGCTGTGGCAGTCCTCTTCGTCGGCATTGGTGGCGGTACATACTTGATGTCACCACTACCGCGACTCTTGGGCCGCCGGCTATCCTATATTCTGTCTCTTGTTGCGGGAATCATTGGCTGCGCCTTATTTGCCAAAGTCAAGAGCATGGGTGTCCTGATCGTTGCTCATTTGTTCCTTGGAATTGCTGAATCGTGCGCCGAGGCTATGGTGCAGCATTCTCTCGCTGACATCTTCTATGAGCACCAACGTGGATCCGTCATGGGCCTCTATGTTCTTGCACTCTCGGGCGGAACTTTTATGGGGCCATTGGTAGCCGGTCTGATTGCTTCCAGTCCTCTTGGCTGGCGCTGGACTGGATGGATTGGTGCTATTTGCGGTGGGGGACTACTGGCGGTCATATTGTTAACCTTGGAGGAGACATCATTCGACCGAGAAGCACAGCTACAGCGAGAGGGATGTCCAGAAAACGGAGAATTGGAGAAGACACCGAGAGAGCAACAAATCGAACATGCGACATCTGGGGCAGACATTGGGGCCATCGATATTCCAGTGCTACGAAAAAGTTACTTACAGCGCATAAAGCCTGTAACTGTTTTGTCATCCAGCAAGAAGACACTTATGAGCGGCTTTGTTTACAGGCTGCGGCACTCACCTAGATGCTTCCTCTTCCCTGCCGTTCTGTTTTCTGGTCTACAATGGGGTGCGCAAATCACATTTCTTACCTTTTACCTGTCAGTTGAGAATGTTCAATATTATGCGCCACCTTGGAATTACGGAGACAAAGCTGTTGCCATTATGGCTGTTCCCTGTTTGATTGGACTGCTCGTTGGCATCATCTATGCCAGCTTCTTTGCAGAGCACTTCGTTGTGTGGATGGCGCGCAAAAACAGAGACATACTCGAAGCCGAGCATCGACTTTGGCTAATTTTGCCTGCGTCCGTGATTGGGTCCCTAGGACTCTTACTTTTTGGCATAGGGTCAGAACGTGGCTGGAACTGGAGTATTCCGTACTTTGGACTGGGCTGCATCGGGTTCACCTGGGGTTGCGCCGGCGACATCAGCCTATCATACATGCAACAGGCGTATCCAGAGGCTATTTTAGAGTGCATGGTCGGCGTGGCTGTCATCAACAACGTATTTGGGTGTTCGCTTACCTTTGCAGCTGGTGAGTATCGTGGTTTCCGTGGCCTTGCACCTTGCCTTGCTGACATTAATATTTAGGACCTTGGCTTGAACGCCAAACCCCTACTCAAGTTTTCTCAGTTTTAGCCGCCATAAACTTCGTTGTAACTCTTACTGCACTGCCTATGATTTTTTGGGGCAAAAGACTGAGGGCGAAAACGGCGGACAGCTATTTTCGGTTTGTTGAGAAGATGAATTCGGAGTAGCGCTATACCGGCCTTCGTAGGATAGTAGTATATGTTCTTGGTAGTGGTTATATTCAGTAATTGATGAAATACTTTGGCTAGACCATGAAATAATTTCTCTTTCAGTGCCTGCCCATGTTAACCAGCATCTGTTGACCGTTCGGCACCTCCAAGTCGCGTCGCCCACGGCTGTGTCCGCGGGAGCCGCCGCTCATTGCGCCACTCAACTTCTCCGCATCTTTATCGAGTCCGCCGACGGCCGTTGAAAAGCGAGCAAAGCTGTAAGATGGGACCTGCGGATGCCTCGCTAGCCTATGATAATCGATTCCGATGCTGATGTTACTGCGAATCAGGTGGCGATATAAGAATCGTTCAACCTCGTATCAATACACGTTTCCACAGGCTGTAAGAAGCCCTAGATCCAAAGAGAGCCACCGTTTCTCCCAATATCCCAACCCTCCAATAACCCAACCCTCCAATATCCCAACCCTCCAAGTTTCCAACGACTAGCAATCACGCTGCAAATGACAAAGAATACACAGGAAATGTCTCCAGAATTTAACATCATGGACGCAAGTCTGGAGGACATCCAACTAGCCTTGGCTAAAGGGACTGTCACTTGCGTCCAGCTGGTTGCAGAATACCTTCAACGTATCAGCACCTACGACTGCCACGGACCCAGATTAAATTCAATTCCTGTAATCAATCTCCATGTCTTTGAAGAAGCGGCAAGATCAGACGATAGGCGTGCTGTCGGGGCTTCCCTTGGTCCACTAGATGGGATCCCCTATACGGCAAAGGACAGCTACAAAGTGCAGGGTCTAACAGTGGCCAATGGTGCTGTTGCCTTTGAGAACCTCGTCGCCAGCTCAGATGCGTTCACCATCAGTGCCTTGAGGGAAGCTGGCGCTGTACTGATCGGTAAGACAAACATGCCGCCGATGGCGGCTGGTGGTATGCAGCGTGGTGTGTATGGCAGAGCGGAGAGCCCATACAATAAAAAGTTTCTTGCTGCTGCATTTGCCTCAGGCTCATCCAACGGCAGTGCTGTATCTGTGGCTGCATCCTTTGCAGCATTTGGACTAGGAGAGGAAACTGTTTCCTCCGGTCGATCGCCAGCATCCAACAATGCCATTGTTGCATATACGCCATCAAGAGGCAATATTTCCACCCGCGGAAACTGGCCTCTGTATTCCCTCTGTGATGTTGTTGTACCCCACACAAGGTCTGTCAGTGACCTTTTCGGTCTTCTTGACGTGATTGCACAGCCCGACAGCGTTACCAAGGGTGACTTTTGGAGACACCAGAGTCTCGTTCCTCTCCCACGGCCTTGGGCAGAGCGACCTCGTTCATTCTACCAACTTCGGGAAGGACCATCGTTCCGAAAACTCCGAATAGCTGTGCCGGATCTTTATACGATCAGCACAAACACGGGATCTGATGATATGGACGGCGTATATGTATCCGAGTCTGTGCGCAATCTCTGGAAAAGAGCTAAAGAAGATTTGGAAAGTCTCGGCGCCGAGGTTATTTCTGTACCAGATTTCCCTGTTGTGACAGAATATGAGGCCCATGCTCGCGTTGGATCAGAGGACAAGCTCGGTATGCCCAAGAATTGGAAGCAAGTCGAGCGCGCCCAATTGCCGGCGTTGGCCTGGCACGAGTTTCTACAAGAGAATGCGGACCATCATAGCAACATCCACTCTCTGCATGGGATAGATCCCGATTCCATCTGGCCATTTACGTCAAAGTTGGGTTCAGATCCGCAAGTGCAGTTTTCTAAGCCTGAAAATGCCGTACTTTGGGACAAGTTGAGCGACTACGTGACAGAACTTGCAACGCAGGAGCCACCGATAGTGAGCCAGTATCAGATCCCAGGACTCAAGGAAGCAATGGCCGCCCTGGAAAAATTGCGAAAAACATTGCTGGAAGATTGGATGATGGCAAGTCAGTATGACTTTGTCGTCTTCCCTGCGGCAGGCGATGTTGGGGACGCAGACGCAGACGTGTCTATTGAGAGCGCGCGACATGCCTGGACAAACGGTGTAAAGTACAGCAACGGCAACCAGGCACTGAGACATTTGGGTATCCCGAGCATTACTGTACCTATGGGTGTAATGCCTGATAAGAAAATGCCAATTGGACTCACCATCATTGGTAAAGCGTATGATGACGCCCGCATTCTCAGGATGGGGTACCTCTATGAACAAGCTAGTAAGAGAAGAACAGCTCCAACCCTTACTCCAGCATTACCAAACATAATTATTTCGTCTGGAAGTGGCGGGAGACCACTTCTGGAAGGATTCAAATGCACGTCAACAGGCATCGCCACTGCCAATGAAGTTGGAGTCTCCATCTCTGGGAAAGCGCGACCTGCAGCTGGTGGCAACTTGAGACAGCCCAGTTTTCAAGTGTACATTGATGACCAATTGGTTTTAGCAGAGAAGATGCAGGTGCGGAACGATGGATCAGGAGTATACTTGTTTCATTGCACCGCCAGCGTGCCACTCCCCATTGAGCAATCTGTGCAAGACAAAGTGCATGGTAAAATTGCCAGAGACAGGGTTATGGTCATGGTGCTGGTTTCGGTGGAGGATGCAAATCCGAGTGGATGGCTTGGTTTCACGGAGTGGTAAATAGAGCCTCTGAATTATGGATGAGAGTGAGCTTCCAGGATCTCGCTAGTTGTCCCTGGTCTGTTGCATGTCTAATGAAGGCATGCTCTGGACAACCGACCACATTGTCGGTACTGCAAATCTGTTGCCAGAGTAGCCCTAACATAAAATTTCAGTTATGCTTAATCCAACTGCCTGGAAGCCTGGAGGTATTGATTCATGTGTTTCTGTTACAGTAGTACAATAAAAGCGAGGCCTCCCGTCCACCAGTATTGAGCCAGTGAACGCGTAACAATACCGCAAACTTTCAATGCAATTTCGGAGAAAGGCTCGAATAGGAAGCTGTACTCGTATGGGTAACTGTAGCAGAGCCACAATGTCAAAATACCCCGCTATTTGCCATCACTTCAAAGAAAGTCTGTAATTACTCGGGCAGCTTCGGCCGGCGTTGGTCTGAGACTGTGTGACAGAGCACCATCCACAATGCCCTGTACATCGAATCAACTAACCAATCATATCAAATTACGATGAATCAGCCCTATCGAAAGATTTACGATCCACAGGGTAGGCGCATTGTTTCACTTTGTCAATTCAAATGCCGCTGCACCTCAAGACTGCCAAAAAAGGGCGTATCCATGGCGCAGTTGTAGATCCAATGTTCCTCACACTACAGTGACTGCGCCCGAATATAGGCTTTTCAATCCATAAACAAAAGGTGTGGCAAACATTACATCCGTAGAAATGATCGATTATAAAAATCGGCTTTATTCGCCTCTGATGAATTAAATAATTGCATAGAAACCAACTCAACCGATACAAATAAACCCAGTTTACCTTCTCACAATGCTTATTCATAACATAATTGCCATGGCACACGCAGCCACCGCTGTCCTATTCCGTCCTGCAGAATGGGATCACCAATCACAAGTCATTATGGCATGGCCGTCAGCTGAGAATGACGCCTACGACGATGCACCAGATGATCTCAGGCTCGCCACCAAGGACGTTTCCGCGATCGTCGAGGCGGTGGCTCTGTTCGAGCCTGTTACCCTCCTGGTCACGCCTGATCGCGCTTCAGAAGCGACGCAGAGATTCAAGAAAAACTTGACCAACGTCAAGATCCTCCCAGTGGAAGACTACCCCAAGCTTGACCTGTGGATGAGAGACATGGCCCCAACCTTTGTTTTCAACTATGAGAACAACAACAGCAAGGCAGAGCTTTTTGGGGTCGATTTCAACTTTAACGGCTGGGGCGACAAATATCCCGTCGGCCAGCGTCTTTCGCTAGCCACAATCACCATGGATGACATGAAAATCCCTCGCGTGTGCTCCTCCGTCGTCACGGAGGGAGGCTCTCTTGAGGTCGATGGAGAGGGCACTCTTCTACTCACCGAAAGCTCGGTGCTTAACGACAATCGTAACCCGTGTCAGAGCCGGGAGGACCTCGAAGCTGAATTCAGCCGCACACTTGGTATCAATAAATTTATCTGGATTCCGGGACGCAAAGGTCTTGAGCTCACTGATGGTCATATTGATGGACTTGCGCGGTTCGTGGCTCCCGGTCATGTTGTTATCAGCAAGCCCAGCCAACTCGATGATGACGTCTGGACCAAGATCTATCAAGAAGCCTATGCTATTCTGAAGCAGGCCACAGACGCCAAGGGTCGTTCATTGAAAATCACCGAAATTATTGAAGCAGACATGAATTCTATTGGACTTGGGAAGAAGGAGCTCGAGGATATCAATAACGGCAAGGAGGACGCGCCAGCACTTACTTACGTCAACTACCTTCTTGTTAATGGCGGTGTTATTTTTCCTCAGTTTGGAGATAAAAAGGCCGATGCGGCGGCTTTGAGCGTCATTCGCGACTTGTACAAGGACCGTGATGTCGAACCTGTATTCATCGGTGAACTGCCATTCTTGGGTGGCGGTATTCATTGCTCGACACAGGAAGTCCCTGCTGCAGCGAAGTAAGCTGATTGCTGACACGGGAAATCTACACCTATTTACATTTCGTTCTTTCTGTTTTTGCCTGATGCAAAAATGTTTATGTACTTTTCTTTTATCTCAAATTAACATTTGCCCGGACTGTCGGTCAATCCAAAATCCTAGCATCGCCACCAACCACCGTGAAAGCTTGCGTTTTACTGGGCCTTGAGCTCCAACTGCTCGTTTGAAACAGGGAATCATTATTGAGAAGGGAAAGCCTCATATATATTCCTAAGGGGAAAAAAATCTCAAGCTGTCGCACTGACTGGAATCTCCTGCGTCGAGCAATGAATCCCTCCACCTAAGAATGCAAGGGTCTGTGTGTTGACGGCTTGAATAGTGCGATCGGGATAGAGATTTTGTATAATTTTGAGGGCTGCCGTATCGGCGTCCTTGTCACCAAACGCGGGGAACACAATACCACCATTTACCATAAGGTAATTAACGTAGGTTAGCGCTGGGTAGTCCTTCTTTCCGTCCTGAACCTCCTGGACTAGATCCTTGTCGGCACCAATTTTCTCAAGATCGGCTTCAACAATTTCTGTAATCTCTAGCGTACGACCTTTGGCGTCTGTCGTATTTGACAAGATTTCTTTAGCCTCTTGGTATATGTCAACAAATACTCCTCCTTCCTCAAGCGTACTCGGTCGGCTAAGTAACACTTTACCGGGAGAGATAAATCGAGCAAGGCCGTCGATGTGGCCGTCAGTAATATCTTGCCCTTTTCTAGCAGGGATCCAAATGAATTTCATAACGCCAAGCGTTCTGCGAAGCTCATCCTCGACCTCAGACTTTGTCTTGCCAGGGTTGCGGTTATCATTGATAATGGAACTATCGGTAACGAGCAAGGTGCCTTCACCATCGACTTCCAATGATCCTCCCTCAGTAATGAGCGTTGAGGCCACACGAGGTATCTTTTTTTCGTAGAGTATCATAGATGCCAGGGAGATGCATGAACCAGTAGGATATTTATTTCCCCAACCATTGAAGTTGTAGTCAACGCCATAGAGCCTGCTATCCGCTGCTATGCCGTCAAATACAAAGGTTGGAGCCATGTCGCGCATCCATAGATCAAGTTTAGGATAAGTTTGTATTGGGAGCAACGTGATATTCTTTGAGTCCGCAAACGTTGACTGTGCATCGCTGAGTCGACTTTGTACAACTAGCAATGTGACGGGCTCGAATTTAGATACTGCTTGAGCGATGTTCGTGATGTCTGTTGTGGTATCGCTGAGGTCGTCCACCGAGTCCGAGTAGGCGCTATTGTCCGCCGACGGCCACGCCATGATGACACTGGATTGTTTGCCCCATTCAGCAGGACGAAAAAACTCTGCCAAAGCAGCCTGGCCCATGAGTAAAATATTAAACCGCATTTTGAGAAGCCCGGGCCACGTTCGCTATCCGTCGAATCCTGGCAGGTTGTGCCAAAGGCATAGTATCGGCGACATGGGAGATTGTAAGGTCTATCGCTTCAATATGGCTACTCGATTTAAAATGCGTCAGAGGCGCCTAGGGAAACAAAAAAAAAGCCGGTAAATTTGATTTGACAGCATTGCCTGGCGTCCTTTTGTAAGTGCCGACTCAAAGTGCAGACCCAGCTTGTTCGACGCATACTTTTAAGTTCAACTAAAATGCGGCCATGGCGAGCTAGAGGTAATGCAGCAAGTCACGGTCTAAACGAGAGTGGAATAGATCTTCAAGTCCACGCCTACATGAAACCGCATTCAGACAAGCAGCAAAATGAAAACCTATTTGAGTTTGCTTTTAACAAATGACCAACATACCAGGCCTGCGAGTACCCCGCCGCACTCCACAAGTATATGTAGCTGCACCATCTCGTACTTGCAGTTGGATTAGATTGGCAAAAGACAAAGTCTCGACGCTAAACAAGAAAACCAAAAGAAACAAGCACTTCAATGTAGAAAGTGTCATCTTGCCAAGCCTGCGAAGAAAATAGAAACAAAAAACACTCTGCGCTAAAAGCTTAGTACCAACCTCACCTATTCAGAGTATACAGCTCAATGCGTCGAGCAAATGTTGTCACTCTTCTTGTCAACATGTCCGAGCTGGCAGCGGCCAGCTCGTCTACTACATCAATCTTCACACAGACGGGATACGGTAATGGCACCCAAATAACTGTCTGCACTGCTACAATCACCCTACCAGTGTTCGACACAAACATGACCGCCATCGCAACAGGAGGTAGCGGAGGAGCATCTTTAACTACCTCCTCTAAATCGGGATCTAGCCATGGTACTCCAGACTTGTTTGCAATTTACTTCATGTTGGCTGCTTTGGCATTGTTAGGCGGGATTCCCTAGGGCGAAAAGGCTTGTTAACTTAATGGCAGATCCCCCAGAGAGTTGCTGGACATGAGCTCAAAAACGAACATATAGATGCATACATGCTCACTTATTATATTACAAATCTCGAAAATTGTACATACGAAGGAAAGTATTCTCACTGGATATAGAAGGGGTAGCCATATGAATGGTAATGAGTTCTGTGACGATTCACCAGACCCCGATGATGAGCTCTGGACTGTTACATAGGCGACTTACATGTTGCCTCTTCTAAATACCACAAAGGATTACACTGGCTCCGCGATTGAGGAATCAAATTACCAATCGAAATTTGAATCAAATGGCCAATTTTCTTGGTTCTCCTTGCTTTCAAATAGAAGGAGCAACGGCTGTATCAGCTGAGCATCGTTCGGCCGACTTATACACGGTGACCGGCTTTGCGGGGCCGACTTTGCGGCTGACTAGGCTTTCTGATTAAATCGATGAGAGGGCTTAAATAACCATATGACGATTTAAACACTCTAAAATGGGTCCATATCAATGTTTCGCGGATCCCAGCCATGTAGGTAGCATTATTAATCTCGGAGGTCCGACGTGGCGGAGAGCCACCACGCGCCGTTATGCCGGCCCCCGCACTCATGCCGCAATTATTTGCATGCTCCAGCGTGAATTTGGCCACAGCTCGATCGTAGTCTGCCCGGGCTGAAAATCATCGTCGCCCTGCTGCCCTCTTTTCATCGTTTAATCGGCGCGACTCCCCTCCGCGACGCCGGCAGCGTCCAGAGACACTGGTCAATGCCGATGAGAGTGCCAGTATAAATACAAGCCGCTTTAGCACGGGGCTGAAGAATAAAGATGCATCCGACAAAATCCAAACTCTTAGAACACCTCTTCGCAAGGGGATCCTAATTTCGCGTCAGCAAAACGAGCAATCATTTTCCGTATTTGGTTACATTTCACTATCATGACTTTTGAGCCAGAAAAATATGACGAAGCGACATCGGACACATGGCTTGTCTGCGAGGCGTGCGGTACGCAATTCCCCTCTGCCGATCGCACCCGCATCAGGACTTGCCGTATCTGCGACGATCCACGACAGTTTGTGCCGGCCTCCGGCCAGGCCTTTACGACCATCGGCGAGCTCAAGGCTAAAGGGCACAGGAACGTGTTTGAGGAGTATGCCGGTGACTCACGCATCAGTTATATTACCAGCAGACCGGGCGTTGGTATTGGTCAGCGAGCCACACTGATTCGCACCCGTGCAGGCAACATCCTATGGGATTGTATCACGCTCATTGATGATGAGACTGTGCAGCACATTCAGAGCCTTGGCGGGCTGCGGGCCATTGTGATAAGTCATCCGCACTTTTACAGCGCCCACGTACAATGGGCCCGCGCCTTTGACTGCCCAGTGTACCTGGCGACCGACGACTTCGAATGGACAATGATGAACTCCTCGCACCAGATCCTGGCGACAGAGGTTGAGACGGATATTCTCGACACAGGCGCCAAGGCTATCAGGGTCGGTGGGCACTTCCCCGGATCCATGGTGTTGCTGTGGGATCGGCACCTGTTCGTCGCCGATACGCTGATGATGACGCCCGCGGGGTCCGGTAACTGGGAGACCGATGCCATGGGAGCAGCGCGGCAGCGGCCCCCCGGGCTCAACAGCTTCGCCTTCATGTGGAGTTATCCGAACCGGATCCCGCTTGGCCCAGACGAGATTGCGCGCATGTGGTCTGTCGTCTGCGACTACGAGTTTCATGCCGTGCACGGAAGCTTCGAAGGGGCAGACATGGAGGATACGAAGGCCAAGGCGAGATTGCTGGACAGCATGCAGCTCCAGATCCGTGCCATGGGACATCCAGCTCACCCGCTGCTGAAGGCCACAATCGCATAATTATAGCACGATGAAGTATTTTCTTATCTCCTTTGAAATGACGTTTTTATAGCCCATAGAAAGCGATAATTGACAAAAAGGTAGCTGCAACTAGCAAGCTGAGCTCCTCCAGTACACACTGCTGAGCTCAATACGCGAACAAGTTCATTGCTAGTAAAGCAGTCACTGCACCATGTAGCAGATACCCACATGCAACATGCAGTGATCAATCTTCTATCAATCTGGTAAATGTAACAGTTTTGCGCTCCTTGGAAAGAAAAATATAACTCCGTCCGTAATCCGATATGCCCCCGTGGTATATGCCCGTCCCAAAGAATTTCCAACGCACCATACACTCTGCTTCCAGAGTTTTAAAATAATAATAATAAAGGAGTCTTCCTGGATTCTCCCAGTGAATTAAGGTGACATAATTTGAGCCATACAGTTTTGTCGTCGAGGCTCTACGCCTTGGACCAAAACCTGAGCTTGTGCTTTGACTTTTCTGGTGCAGATTGATGGTCGAGACAGCGGTAAAGCTTATTCCAACCTTCATCAGGCAAGTCTCGAAGCGAGTTGTTGAGTATATCAATGATGAACCGATTAGCTAGTCAAGCCAGTATTAGCCATGTGCCATTTCATGTTGCAAAGGGGTGGCCATAGTTATGCTCTGAGTACGACTTACGCATGAAGCTGATGGCATCCTCGCCAGCCTCGAGCGCGAGGTCGATGCGGGTCGAATTATAGCAGCCGTAGCATTCCTGCAGTTCCAGCATGCAGAACCACAAATCCTGAGTCTCGTCGGCGCTCATATCTTCACAGCTGCCAACGGAGGTAGCACTGTTCTGTCTGTCTCTAACGAGCGGACATTCCGGTGATGGGCAACGATGGCAGTTGACTGGTTCTGCAACGGCGGCATCTGTATTCAAGTTGTTGCCAGTTTCTGTGGTGGTGTTGTCGAGATCGCTCCAGGAACTACCGATTGAGGAAATCGAAGCCATTGATGGTGAGCGGCGGGGAGTGTCGGCATTGTGATACATTTTTGCGTCGTCTGATTTGGTTGTGGTACCGCGTTACGGGTATGGCGCTCAAGTTGTCCCAATGAATGTTAGACGGCAGTCTTGCGTGTGATAACCACAAGAATGAATGATGGGTTGGAATAGTAGATGGCTTTACGGGTCGACCGGCTCTTTCATGGTGCCTGCGTGGGCACCTCATCGCTACTTATACATCATTGTTCACTAACACGTCGGTGAGAGAGGCGAGACCTTGTTCTACAGCTACTTGTGCCACGCCCCCA